>PVJS01011819.1:0-44991 GCA_004027185.1 Glis glis
AAAAAAAAAAAAAAAAAAAGCTCAAATTTCTTAGCCTGGCAAAAAGAAAACAAAATTTTGATACAAGTCCTGCTTACTTCTCAAATTTTATCCCTTGCCATCTTCTAGTCCAGATAAGACTAGTACTTGTTCTGTGCTATACATTTACTCATACCCTGCTTGTATAACTTGCCACTGAATACTCATTCTCCAAAAACCATCTCAAACAGCATCTCTTTTGTAAAGTCTGCTACGAATCAAATTACAGCAGTCGATCACTGCTTCTTATGCACTACCTCTGAGCGTCTCATAAACCACACACTCCACTGCACTGATGAATTCATCTAGATGTTTGCTCCTCCTCTACGTGAACTCTCTTAGAACAGAGGATCCAAACCCAATTCTAAGGTACCAGTATGGCCATATGCCATGAAAGTAGACTCCTGATCAATGCTTTTGAATAAATGGGAGTCAAATGACATGCCAGAGCATGTTTGGTGAATAAGGCAAACGACCAAGCCAGACAGTATTCAAAGTCAAACACAGTATGGGAAACGAGCTTTGGTTTGATTCAAGGTATTCCTGGAGACAATTCTAAGAAAGAAATTGCAAAAAAACTACTCTTAAGTAATAGAATAATAAATAAATATGTGCCTTCTCTAGACTACTTAACATGGCAATAATCATTTGGAAAGATATCTAAAAATATAAAGTCACTATACTATGATCACATTTAATCAATGCATATCCTCCTAATAAGCCAAAGGAAAAAGTCTTACTTTCTTCATTTCAATAGAGAAAACTACTTTGGATTCAGGCAACACACAGCATACTAAGGACCCCCGAGAATTCCCCACTGTCTTTAGTTTCTCCTGGCTCAAAACTTTATGCACAAAACTAAAGCAAAAAAAAAATCTACTATGAGAGAGAGAGAGAGAGAGAGAGAGA
Organism: Glis glis; assembly: GCA_004027185.1. Lineage (NCBI taxonomy): Eukaryota > Metazoa > Chordata > Mammalia > Rodentia > Gliridae > Glis > Glis glis. Next base: position 928 of record PVJS01011819.1, read on the forward strand.
GAACACACCAAAATCTAAGGAACACTGAATTTTAGGCTTGAGTTTCATATTTTTCTTAGAAAAAAAAAACCCTCCCAATTCCAAATGTTTTCAATTAAAGCAGATCAATTCACCTAACTGTCACACTCAGTAACTTTCAGTAAGTCTTAATTCTATAGTGTAAATGCACATGTAAGCGTACAAGCAATAATGCCGAATTTGTTGAACATAAGGTATTCAGAGGAATTACTCTACGATTTAAAAGAACTGCACATTTACTCTTATTATTCTATTTAAGCCTTTAATTCTTTTAACTCCTCTCTAATATGGAGTAGCAGCTTCTGATAGGCCCATAACTCCCAAACTCAGATTTAATCTATCTAACAACTCAGAGAACTTGGTCCAAGGAAATGCATAGAAACAGGATGGCATTCTGCAAATAAAGCTAGAAATTCCTCTGCTTAGCTTATTTTTTTAAAGACGATTTCTGCTACCATTCTTGCAATTTCAAAAGGCATATCAACACCAGGACGCCAGAACTGCATACCTTTCCCATCTTCCAGCTCCCATCCTCCCCACCAGGCAAGGAGGTGACGCTGCCCTTATGGGGGAAAGGCCACTCCTCACACTTTTACTATACATAGCTGTCTCATGGCAGGGCTGTATTTCCCCTCTGCACACACAGATTACAAAGCCATGCTCTGACTGATAATGAGGGCTAAGGTTCAAATTGTGAAGAAACTTGGTTTAAGATGTTATCAGCTGGGAAAGCTATTTCCTCACATCAACATTGCCACAGGCTGTCAAAAACCCAACCAGGGCTCCTCTCTTCAAAAGTCCAGGAACACTTTTTCCCCCTTTTTTTCTTTCTTTCCTTTTTTTTTTTCTAAAAGAAGAAAGGCACAGAACCCACTGAGATAGTCTTAGCCCCATCAAAGAAAGGTCGATCTCAGGTCTCCCTTCATTCACTGATTGGCAGTTTAGGACAGCCCTTTTGTGAGGCCTCTGCAGCTCAACGCTGAGTGATGCCTTCACATTTTCTAAACTGGACTGGGCACCACCAAAGAGTTCCAGCGTGCTTGGACCCATAGCTCAGCAGAACAAATAAACATTCCTCCCAGCCCTTCTGCCTACCTTATCTCCCTCTCCAGGAGCAGGAGGTTTTGGGGGTGCCAATGTTTACACAATGTTAAAACTTTCTTTCCCCTGCTTCCTGAATTTGAGAAAACACATCCTGGATGACCTCGGCCAAGAGATAACAGCAAACCACCACTGGGTGCCTTCTACTGGACTACTCACCGGAGGCTGCTGTCTCCGCCCCTCCCCCGCCCTTCAGAGCCCACTCACAAGGAGATAAGTTGACTGTCTTGAAAGGGGGCTCAGAAGCAGAAGTTTCCAAGAGGCTGCCAACAAAGCAGCCTTTTACTCCCACCTAAAGATACACTTGGTTCAGTTCATCTCAAAGACCCACTTTATTTGAATGAATGTCTCCGCAGAGTTCCCCCAATGAATCCTCCAAAATGTACCAGTAAGGCATGTTTTAGTGCTTTTCCATCATGTACTGGAACGCTAAGAGTGTTAACTGGAAGTAATCAAGAATGCCGAAGAGGAAAGAATTCTGTGAAAATTCAGTTTGTGCATCTGTAAAGGGATATTAATAATAGCAACTTGTGTAAAGGGCTTAGCACAATGTTCAGCACATATGAAATGCTCAATAAATGCTAGAAATTGTTATTATTATGTATTAAAATTGGAGGGAAATATCAAAAGAAAATATGTAGATACTTATTTTTTTTATTTTTAAAATACAGCCAGGCACGGTGGTATACACCTATAATCCCAGTACTTGGGAGGCTGATACAGGAGGATCACAGGTTCCAAGTAAGCCTCAGCAACTTAACAAGGCCTTCAGCAACTTAGTAAGACCCTGTTTCAAAATAAAAAATAAAATAGGCCAGCCTCAGCTCGCGTACGCACGCGCGTGCGCTTTCTCTCTCCCCCCTCCCTGTCTCTCTCTCTCTCTGTCTCTCTCTCTCTCTTTCTGCTTAGTGAGGCCCTCCGCAGCTTCGTGAGACCCGGTTTCAAAATAAAGTATAAAAAAAATAGGGCCGGGGGCGTAGCTCGGAGGTAGAACGCCCCTGCGTTCAATCCCCGGTACCGCAAAAAAATAAAAAAAAAATAAAATAAATAAAATAAAATAGGGCTAGGGGTATATCTTGGAGGTAGAACACCCCTGGGTTCAATCCCTAATACCACACACACACACACACACACACACACAATCTTAAAATACCACAGCTATGGCTTTGAATGATGACTTAATTCTGCCCCCCCCCCAGCACAGATACAGGGTATCTGCCATTTTCCCCCTCCTACCAGTGGAGAAATCGCTACACCTCATCTCTTTCCCTAAAAGCCACAGAACCACAGCAGCCTGCCAGGCATCGCCTGAAGTCTTGAGGAGAGGCCTGCAGACAACTGCTAGGATGTTCAGGCTGCTGGAGAAAAAGATGGTGTGCCTCCATGGCTTGTATGGAAGCAAGACTGCAGAGCTCCAGTTAGCAACTTTGGTGTTTCAGATGATGGTGAAAAACAGCCCATGTGTTGGTCAAGGAAAAGGGGGGGGGGCAGAAAAAGAAAAAAGGAAAGAAAGAAAAAGGGAAAAAAAAAGGTGAAGAGGGGAAAAAAAGTGTTGTTTATAGAAGCCAGCTGCTTGGGCCTTGGCGCCAGCAGCCCCTCATCCTGCTATTTTACGCTCGCAACCCCACTGCCCCCACTGGCACAGGTACAGCTAAATGTTGACTTCAATGCTTTAGAGAGCACTCGACTGATTTTGTACATGATTAATTGCCAAAGACATGGCTGGCCATATGGAACAGAGAAAGCATCAAGTAATTCATACTTCTGTATGCGATCGCTTGGCCCCTGTTGTTTTAATGTACAGGAAAGAGCTAGTATAGCACAGCCCTGGTGTCTTGCCCCTGACAGCCCATTAAGAAATCTCAGAGCACCTAGTCGAAGTTACGCTGTTGGCTTTTCAATAGCAGCCTAATAAAACAGAAGCAAAGCTTTCCAACTAGTCTTAAATCTTTCACATACAGTACATTAACTACTGTGACTGAAACAACGGGCTTCTTATGATAGGAAATGGGACCTGATTTCTAGTCTCTGCGTACTTACTGAGAGCCTTTTTTATGTTACCTTTATGGAGTTTACAAAATCATTGTTCTTTTTCCCTCTGTTTTCCAAGTAGCCTAATAGAATAGTTTGTTTCAGGAGAGCCTACTCTTCATCACTATTACATACAGTCTATAATAAAGTTGATTCACGGAGAGGTGAAAGACACGGCATAATTATTCTTACCAAGATGGCCCAGGAATCATTGTAGCTTTGAAAGCATTAGCTTCTGTTAAAAACAAGAGAAAATAAAACGTCCACAATGGGGGAAAGCCTCACAAACACACTCTTATGACCCTCACCTCTTTTCCCCATAACTCTGTGATATGAATCCACCCCGTATGGGAAGGAATGGCAGTGTATTTGATAGTTGTTCTGTGGTTGGCTGGGTGACACTCCACTCCAGGCAAGGGAGGAAGGTGCCACTGTGCTGCAATTCTACTCCGACTTGCAGCCGATTAGCTTTTTCCGCTCCTAACATCTTTGCAGACTCTTACTTTCAGCCTGAGGAACATATGTATATGCTGCCACAATGTTTTCTTTCAAGCATTTTCAAGTGACAGCGTTAAAAATGGTGATACCCTCAGTAGTTTCCTTTGTCAGTTCTGACACGAGTTGGCAAGGATGACTTTGTTGGCACTTTCCATTAGAAAATATTTATACGGCATCTTTTGTCTGTGGATTGTAGATGTTGCAATTATCCTCACACCAGAAGACACCATATATGGGAAATTCCACTCGACTGCCTATTCATTAGCAGAACTGTAATTACCTGCACTGCTAAAATGAGCTAACAACCCACTTAGAGCTTTCAAGCCAATGGGAACTTCTCTGCCTCCCAGTTGCCTCTCCTTTGGAACATGCTGGTGCTTTCCAGAATGAGCAACTCAACTAATAAACAATATCATAAAACGGAAAGCACGTGCAAGACTCTTAGGAAAAAAAGAGATGATAACACTGAAATTGAGTCAATAATACGGCGATGAAGACACAACTCAAGACCTCTGCAAAGACAAGAAAAGTGTTCTCTTGACATTATTTATAAAAAACTGTTTTTGTTTAATTATGGTATGCTCTATAAAATATAATGTAATTCCCATTGCACAGACTTCCACCCACCCAAAACTCCCAAGAGTGATACAAGTCAATGACAGAAGCAGTAGCATGCTAATTCTGCAAATCTCTAGCTCACTGTTACTGTAGTAGTAGTTCTATCATACATGAAAGTATTATGTCTAATACTTTTAAATTATATGTATATATATGATAAAAAGTAATGAATATACATGCATAAAAGTATCATTCTATAATATCATCCATGGAAATAAATCCTCCAGAGCTACAAAATCTTCAATAAAGTAAAATGGTTTAATCTATAGCCGTGCACAAAGCAATACTATGTGGATCTAGAATTAAGTTGGACATAACTACATATTTCATACAAGGACTACTAGGATGACAGATGACTTCTCTTTGGTTATTTTAGGCATGCCTTGCCTTATCTTTGTCTTTTCATAAAAAACTATTCCCTCTATAAATAAAAGCAAGAACTCTTCCAACTCAAACACAACACACACATGCCCCTGATTTCCAAACGCCTGGTCTAAGAATCTCACTGCACTAATCTGTTCATTGGCCTAACTGCTAATCAAAGGTGAAGCAATGGTTAACTATACCAAGCACTAAATAATTGAGCCACTGCTGATGTTTGGCCTGAAAGTGGCTTAGCACCTTCCAATCCTTGGGCAAGTGAAAAGTTATACAAGATCTCCATCAGATCAGCTCCCTCCTTCCCCAAACATCAGTAGCACAAAGACTGAAGTGGTCTGTCTTGCACACTGGATTATATGAAGTGTAAAACATTGGGGGAGAGGGAGGGGGAGGCCTTTGAAAGGGAATGGGAAAAAGAAATCACACTTGCAAGAGGATCCAGCTGACAGCTCAGTCCCTAACAAGTGAGACAAGTGAATATGTTTGGAAACATTGTGAATGCAGGAAGAGCGCAGGCCTTTTGTCTGCAGCCCTACAGTGTGTCTTTAACCCAACTGCTGCCTGCATCACTGAACATATGTTTTCTACACAAGAACTGAAGCAGAAAAGGCTCTTTGTTATAATTCACTCCTTTGTATATATCTGCCCCCCTTCTACTCACCCCTTCTTTCAGTAACATCCAAACCAAAGGCTAGTGGAAATTTTAAAGGCTCAGAAGAACCAAGGCAGAAGGCCCAGCAGAGACCCTACCATGGCCCCCAGACCCAGAGAACTGGTCCCTCCTAAGTGACAATAAGAGCAAAAGCCACATTTATTTAAAGCTTACTATCCACCAAGCCAACAAGCAATTTTCTTCCGCATTATCTCATTTAATCCAGGGAACACCATGTGAGAGACATCTCAATTTTAAGGATGAGGAAAGTGAGGCAGAGAGAGCAAATGACTCCCCAAGTCCTGAGGAAAGAGTTCGGTTTTAGATGTGTGTGGTTAGAAGTGCTTGTGGGAGATTTTGCAGACAGGGGATTGGAGCATGGGAGAAATGCATTCCTTGAAATGACAGAGTTGGGAAACTGATACATGCAAGTACACCATTCTGCACTTTTAATGCCACCACATCTGATCTGGAGACTGGGGAGTACAGAATTCAAGTGTAAGCAAAGCTGATGGGTGCATTTCTCAGCTCTTGGTTGCCAGGAAGAAAAAATGATGGTTGGTGAGTCAGGAGGTCCCCTTACCTTTGGGGGCTTCAGCATGGAGAGGAGGAACAAAGGCTCTGGAGGTCAACTGCCTTAGTTGGCCAAGGGCCAGTTACTTATCCTCCCCGGACCTCAGTTTCCTTACCTGGGAAATGAGGATATTTATGGCACCTACTTCAGAGGGTTGACAGGATTCATTTTTCATGCATACAATCCTTAGTTACCTGACACATGGTAACCAGCCAATATGTGTTAGCTACTTTTTTCCCCCTAGAATTTCACTATTGAGATTTAGGATAAATCTAGAGAGCTGGCTTACAGACACATGAGAGCTACTAAAATCAGTTATCATGTTTTTTAGAGGGGTACTGAGGATTGGACCCAGGGGCATTCAACCTCTGAGCTACACACCCAGCCCTTTTTATTTTTTATTTTGAAACACGGTCTCGCTAAGTTGCTGAGGTTCATCTTGAACCTGCGATCCTCCTGTCAGCCTCCCAAGTACTGGGATTACAGGTATACATCACTACACCTGGCTCAGTCATCATTTTTTATACTTCCCAAGCCTTTCTTTATTTCTTGCTCTTTCCCTGTTTAGTGTTAATAGCGCATATCTCCACCAGAGAAGCTGATCTCTCTTAACCTGAATAATGATGATCATAATGATATAGCAGCTAACATTATTGAGTACTTTCTACACACCAGGTGCTGCTTACATGCCCTGTATCATCAGATACTAATAACACCTCTATGAAGCCGGACACAGTGGCACACACCTATAATACCGGTACTTGGGAGGCCGAGACAGAAGGATTGCAGGTTTGAAGCCAGCCTAGGCAACTTAGCAAGACCCTCAGCAATTTAGTGAGATCCTATTTCAAAATAAAAAAATGAAAAGGGCTGGAGGTACAGCTCAAGGTAGAATGCCCTTGGGTTCAATCACCAGTACCACATACACGCACACACACACTAATTCTATGAGATAAACGTATTATTACTCCCTTTTTGCAGACAAATAAACTGAGATCAAAAAGGTTAAGTGATTTGCCAAATTTATTGTTATAATCATTAGTGAGCAATATAGCCAAATCTAACTCAGGCATCAGACTCCCATGCCCAAAGCTAACAAATGTATAAACTGACTTACATTTTACAAAGTGCTTTCATGAACATTATCTCATTTGATCCTTATAAATACTATGTGAGTTAGGTAAAGCAAGTATTACAAACCACATTTTTATAGGTAAGAGAATTGAGGCTTAACTAAATTAAATAACTCATGGACTATTGAAATTAGTAAAGGAGTTGAGCTAAGACTAGAAATCAAGTGTTCTACGTCGAGGCCGAGCACATTTCATGTTGGACACATGGAACAGAATGTACTAAAGGCAAGTCCCCATATGAGGATTCGATCAATGATATTTGAGTTTCTGCTATTTTATGGACATCTAGAAAGTCTAAATACCTGGAGACTAGGAGCTTACCATCTAGGTAAGGAACTAAACTACATACACAGGGTGAAGGATGACCAAGGAGGTTACATAAAATAAATGTTCATTTTAATTAAGCTCTTAGAACTGATTGTGGTTATAAAGTAGTTAGTCTATGTTACTAGATTGTTTTATTCATTAACTCTCATAACCTTAAGGTATCATTTAACACTAATCTGCTAAGTATTATTATCTTTTCCATTTTGAGACAACAAAACTAAAATATATACCTGTAAGAACGAAGATGTGACTAATAAATATCACCACATGAGCCCACCCACGCTTAACTATCTTACTTTTCTTATGATTCCTGAAATCAAAGCTATGACTCACTATAATGAAGTAGGTCATGCTATTGACAATGTGACTATTAAAACTCTAACTGAAATAATTTGGTAAAGAAAGTTAATTCAGTGAAAATCACATGGGCAGAGTTGCTGTTCCTGTCTTTAGATAACATCTACCTAAGCAAATGTGGCCCCTGACTAAACACCACCTTCCACAGAGTTCCATGTCGGCACCACCTGCTATTCGGTACACACTTACCCAGAGGAGGACAGACAGGGATGGCCACACACAAACACATACACACACATTCCTATAATTTTGTGAAACAGTTCTCAAGTAGGAAGTCAGAAACTTTCAATCACCAATTTATGTGCATAGTATTAAAGCATTAATAGCAGCTATGAAAATAAAAACACATCACAGTAGCTTCAGAAAACATTATGAAAAAGATGTTAATAATAATAATAATAACTATTAGTTATTTGACATTTACCATGTGCCAAGCCTCTTCCTACTCACTTTTCATGCGTTCCTACTTAAGTCCTTATAACAATTCAGTGAAATAGGTTGTTTTATTGGCCCAACTTATAGATGAGAAAATCAAGGCATGATAACGTCACGTCGCGTCACTTGCCTCAGATCACACAGCTGGTGAGTAGTGGGGCCAAGACTCAAGCCCAGGCAGTCTGTAGCAGAGCTCACTCTCTTACTCACTAACCTACCTAGTGACTAAGAAAATATTAAGCCTTTCTGTGAGGCAGGCAGGCAGTATCTCATTTAATCCTCCCAACAACCTGACAAGGTAGGCTAGCAGCATCAGGAAACATTTTATAAGAAGAAACCAAGGCTCCAGTGTTCAGAAACGGGCCCAGGATCTCACTGTGAGAGGGTGGCAGAGCAGGGATGGTTAGTAAAACTGGGGTGAACGATGCTAAGCTCTTGACAACGGCTTCAGTAACTGACAAGGGTGCAGAGAGTCTGTGCTGGTGAAAGCGGTGGCTCCCTCCCTGACTTTCACTTGGACAAACAGACAGAGGACTTGAGGTCAAGTGAACAGTGTGTGTGTGTGTATATGTGTGTGTGTGTGTGTGTGTGTGTGTGTGTGTGTGTGTGTGTGTGTTTGCCTTACTGGGGATTAAACCCAGGGGCATTCAACCTCTGAGCTATACCCCCCTCCCTATTTTATCTTATTTTTTTATTTTGAAACAGGGTCTCAGTTGTGGAGGGCCTCGCTAAGTTGCTGAGGCTGGCCATGAACTTGCGATCCTCCTATCTCAGCCTCCCAAGTATTGGGATTACAGGTGTGTGCCACCACACCAAGCAGTATCACTTTTTTAAAAAGAGAAAGACAAAAACGAAAGATTGTTGAGTCTCAGATCTACCAAACTATCTTTCCACGTAGAACTACTGTGGATTTCCAGTTAATGTCCCAAGTCAAGGCTGAAAATGATAAAACAACTTGGGAATTTTTCCACCCTTTCTCACATTTTTGAGTATTACATATGAAAGGAGTATGAGTGTCAGATGGGAACACTCACTTCTGATGCTAGTATTACCTAGAAGGTTACAAGGTCCCCAAGTTTGGCAGATGTCACTCTGCTCATGTTTAGTGCCTCTGACAGCAGTCATCATTGGACCTCCCCTGTGGCTTAAGCAGCAGAAACACAGTTTTTTTTTTCTGGTTACGAAAGAAGATCCACGGTTCACATGAGCAGTTGGTATAAAAACACGAGTCAAGGAGCACCTGTCAACTTATTAAAATTTGTGTGTGAAGTTTTTAGGAAGAAGATAGTCACCTCCAGACTTCTCATGAATTTATAAACTATCATTAGCCAGCACTCATTTTCTTCAGTCATTCCAACTGTGATGTGGAATAAAAGAAACAATTATGGACGGCTCGAGGAGAACACAGAAGGCCTTGGAGCATGAATGAGATATCTGGTACTCTTCATCAAGAGCAGCAAGAGGGACTTGTCTAGTAGCCTGCCTTTGCCCTTTAGCTCGTCTTTTAAGGCCTCCCATTGAGGGTGCTCTAAGGTCTAGAGTTATAAACCACATTCCATTCATTTGGGGGTAGGGGGGCAATTATTCCAACTTCGATTAATTTTCTGAATCCCTTTAAAAAGCTATGTTCCCAGGGAAGTACCTTAATAGAAATAGGCATGGACTGTGTGTGGCTCAGCCTTAACTTCAGAAAGCTAATGTGGCTACCAAAGCTGCTTTGAGAGTCCCAAGGCCAACAAAAAGCCATGTTTCTGTGTTGATTGATGCAGGCTGAAATCTGCAAAATACTACCGCTGTTGGCACAAATTCCTCCTAACTCCGACTCGCCACACAGAGGCACAGAGAAGACAGTTTTATGCTTTGATAAGCAGATATTATTGGCTCATCTCAGAGAGATAATTGCCTCTCCTGCCTTGTTTGGTGGTTATACATTCCACACCCAAAGATTAAACCATTGTCGAAAACTGGTGATGGGCGCAGCCTTTCACGCTGAAATTGTCTCCATGAGACTGAGAAGGAGCACTTTAACTTTGGGGTTTAGACAATGGCTATTCTGAAAGGATTAGAAAAATGGGCAACAACTGAACCTCCTCCTCCCTCCTGTGTTCAAGTCTACCACCTGCTGCGGTATTTTTGTTTCAGTAACAAAGCAGCCTTCATGTTTGAGGCTCATATTTAATGTTTGCTGGACTGGCCCCTTGAGTTTGGGTTAACTCTTAAGAAGCAGAAAAGGAAATATGTCTTGCCTGACAAACAAACAAATACTCCAACCTGCTTTCCTGATTGGCCCCCACAAATCAATACATGTATCTCTATGGACATATGTGCATCTGCCTGTCTACCTTTATGTGACACCCCAGAGACGGGAGCATATTCTATTTATATTTAATAAAGTATTATGGGTCAATAAGGGCTGCATAACATTTGTGATTTCATGGTTCACTACAGTAACAGGTGCTGTGGTAAACAGGAATGTAAAGTGTTAAAAAGAAAGGAGGGGGATCACTTCAGAGACATTAAGCAGCTTTAAACATTGACAGCAGAATGGGAAAATTTTTAAGCAATTTGGTCGGGTCAGTAAAAAGTAACACAGGTCAAAGGAACAAAATGGTACCCAAAAATTCTGCCCATTGATAAATGAGCATACTGTTTTGTGGTTGGGTGCACAAGGCAAAGGCTAAACAACTGTTGTATGGGACCAAAAATATGCTCTCTTTGTGGCTCTTTTACAATAAGTTACTTCAGCTTGGTGAACGCTGGGGCCCCCATTCTCCCTGTATGCGCGGCTGGGGTATACATTAATGAAAACAAAAGGGTCCATTTTCATTGTTACCATGCAGAAGGGTTAAGCATTTGACCTTCGAGTATGGTGTGCTTGTGCTAAGTGGAAAGGTTCTTGACAATATAAACAAGAATTACTGCTGTTAGAGAAAGGGGACACAATTAAAAACAATCTCAGATGCTTGTTGTACAGCTGTTCAAGTTTCAGCGCTGCCTGACCTCTAAGGATGCTACATGGTTAACAGAGACAATTTAAGATATTTTAGTGAGTCCCTTAACCATTCCCCATCACCATCCTTCCACTGGGAATACCTAGCCTTAAACACAAAGCACATTCCAGTAATGAGATTTTACGCTGTAGGGTTTACCCTTAAAGCCATGTGCCTCCCGATCTGTCCTCCTCTCGCTATCCGACCACAGGCTTCTGTGAGAAGCAGCCGAAGGGCAGATCTTAGAGGGACTTGGCAGGAGGCAGGAATGTTTGACTTTAGAGACCATGATTCCTTTAAAATAGTTTTTTTTTCCTTGAAAAGCAAAACGTTATTGCACCTTACTTTCCAAAAAATATATTAATGCAGAAAAATTTTGTTGTGTTAAAAATAATTTATCTGAAAAGTACTTTTATTTGGATAAAAATACTGTCACTTATTTCCAATCTGCAAAAGAGAAAGCACTGTGACAGCCCAAATGCAAACAGGCAAAAAAAAAAAAAAACCTTAAAAAATAAAAAAAGAAGCATTTCTTCTGAGATATCACAGAAGACAGGTTTTAAAAGGAACAAAAATTCTAAGGTAAAAGACTAAGTCCTTTGTCCAAGCTGAGGGAAGCCATGTCTTCCTGTCGTTTGATCTTCTTGGAGTCAGCAAAAGGCTCTGAAACTTCCACAAATGAGGGGGTCTCGGGGAAGTGACCGTGGGCCGGCGTCCTCCATGGGGGCAGGACAGTGCCAGAAAGCTGAGGGATGCTGCCTGGGCCTACAGCCGGCTTCTGTGAGCCAACCATGGCAGCCCACTCCAGGCCTGAGGAGGTCACACTTCCTACTCCTCAGGAAGAAAGGAAGTCATACTGAGGTGAAACACAGGCAAGGGACAAGCCAAATCTCGTAAAGAGCAGGGCATGGGGAAAGTTTTGCTTGTCAAACACACTTTAATCTCTAAAGTCACTGGGCTTTGATGTTGCCCCAAACAGAAAACCTCCATGGTTTGCAAGATTTACAGCATTTCTAGGGGGAACAGTTTTGTGCTCCAGGGTTTCTCCTTGGGAGATTAAGGTTTATTTTATCCCTGATGTTCAATGTGTCTGACTGTAAAAGCCTCATCAGAGACAAGGACATTTTCCTGCCCTCTGACTCATCAAATACACTAAACTTGTATTCATCAAATCGAGTTCATTTTTCAGGGAACAAAGCTGCTGGAGATGATCCAAAGTGTGGAGTAATCACTGTCATTCTGACAAGACAGAAGTGTTTCTTTTGCAAAGAGTAGGCTCCTAGGGGAGATGACAAAAAATTGACTAAAAATGGCCGCACTAACCTCTATATTATAAAAGGCTGCACAATTCTTTGCTTCAGATGAAATGAGAAGGAAAAGAGATGGGGGAAAAAAGAATCAAATCACCACCTGCACCCATATATCCAAGACAACCCGCTGCAAACACTAGCACTCAAAGAATTATGTCACATGGAACAGGAGCAGTTGAAAAGGGCCATGTGAGGCGCCGTGCACTGGGAGGAGCTCTGAGTATTTCCACCAACACTTCCTCTTGAAGCTGCGTCCTCTTCTGACCCTGAGATGAGGCCTGACCTTTAAGGATGTACCACACAAAGAAGCTAGTAGGGAATTTCAACTGGACTGTGGATCAAACCAGTTTCCAGCACTCCTTGGGAAAATGGCAGTAAGAATCACAGAATGAATCTTTGCGTGTGGAGACACCTGCTCCTCATCTTGACACCACTGCCAAATAAAATGAACTCGGGAATGAACTGTGTCCTGTTCTCAACACCCCTTCAAGGAAGGTTCCACCTGCAACATCCTATGCCTTTAATGCATTCTGTTGAAGACGATTCTTTTGCCATGACAGTGACCATTTGCTTTTGCCAAGAGAGAAGCCTGTCTCTAATCGCACAGGCTTGAAAAGTAGTCACACTTCTAAGAATGGAAGAGGAAAAGAAACACTTGGGTGTCATATTCATAACGATGCTGATGGGAGACCCTTCTTTCTCACTCAAGAATGTGAATGCACCTCTGAAGTATTAACACATAAGGCAGGGGAAGGGAGGGGTCTGACACCAGCGTGTGATTAGCAGAGGCTACATGGTGACCCAAGTATCCTGGCTTCTGACTGCACACCCCTCCGAGAGATCACTCCTTGAGGTTGCCTTAGGACACACATAACTGTAAGTGAGGTTTTACTCTAAATTGTAACAATTTGATCCTTCCCCTAGCTGACCCCCAGCTACACTGTAATAATACTCAACCATTTGCCTCTGCTTTTCCACCCTAGATACTCACTTGTAAAAAAAAATGAAGGTATGTTTGTCCCTTTGGGGGTCAGTTTCTTCCATGCAATTTGCAACAAAACGCACCTTGGATTTTAAGAAAGCTATCCTGTAGTTGCGATATTGATTTTTCATTTTGCTCCACAAATAGTACCACAACTTTATAACTGATATACAGCATTAACAGTTTCTTTGGCCTTAGAGACCAAATTATTCACAAAATCAACAATCTGTTTTTATGCCATACAGTTCAATGTTCGTTTGCAACATAAATTGCAAAGCCACAGCCAGAGCCCGGTGCAATTTTGGAGATGCATTGCTAAATTGCCTCCCATTTGTGATTTAATACAACAATGGCTTTACAAATTAAAATGTTTAAGGCTTTAGGTCAGCCTTTATTTGGTCAGCTACAGGCAACTGAATGTCTGCAGGCTGATTTCTGGAGGAACTCAGAATGAGGCTGGCTGGAGCACTGTCTGCCCAAACATGCTGCATCTCAGGCACCCTGGCTTGACCTACCAACATCACTGACAGCCAGAGCTGCTCTGAGAAGCTTGCCTTCGACTCACATCACAACAATGTGTTATGGGCTCACCCATCTTTCCCACCTTGCCCTCCTGGACCAATCCACCATCCCACCAAGACTCTTCCCATGCTGAAGGCAACAGGAGGCCCGTTCTGACTTCTCTGCAGGGTTGACACTGCATCTCACTGATGCCCCTCCCCTCAGTTCTACCACCTCCTCCAGGTTTTCTTCCACCCTCTCCAGCGGCCGTCTCAGGCCATTGCACTGACTGGCTGGTCCTTCACACCATTCCATTCTCAGCCTTGCTGCTCCTTTCTCTGTAAGCTGCCTTCTCTCTCACTCCAACCACTTCAGCTGCTGTCCCTGTGTACATGACGGCCATGCGTTCGGTGCTTCCGTGTGTGAGTTGACATATGAGAGAGCGTGTCTGGCACCTGACAGGCACATGAGGAACGTCCGCTGCAGACATGAATCAAACCCTCAAGTCTCTGCTTGGCTCTGATGTCTCTACCAAGTTCCAGACCAGTATTTTCAGCTCTGTTGGCTCTTCAAACCCATATGCCCTTAAGCTTCCTCCTCATCTGTCCCTTAGCTTAGTAAATGGAATCAGCATCCAGCTAATAATTCGGACTAGAAATTCTGTGAAACTGCCTGTGACTCTGTCTCTCCTCCCTTTCATCCAGGTGATGCTGAAGTTCTATGTACCTGCTTAAAAGCAAACCAAAACCCTGAATTCATCCCTCCTTTCTGTTTTCTCCATTACAGCCCTCATTATTTCGTACCACAGTATCTGCAACAGGTCCTCCTGCTCCATTCTCTGCGCTCTAGTCTATCCACGATCTACTACCAGTTACAGTTTTACAGGCGGGATCTGACTTTGAATCCAACTCCCACCACTATGTCTAAAACAAAGGCCAACTCTCTAAGCACATTACTCAAGGCTCCTCACTAGATGGCCCGCACTGTTGTCTAGTCACCAGGTGCCTGCCTGTCCCTCTTTTACTCCACCCTATCTAAGTACCTGAAGCACTGTACTTTTCTGCAGAAATGCCTTCCTATGTTACAGAGCCATGCCTTTGTGCCTACTATTTGCACTGATTAAATGGGCTCTGTCCCATCGAATCTCTGCCTATTAAAATTCAGTTCACCCTCCAAGGCACAAATGAAAGGTGCTGCTTCTTCCATGATGTCTTCTGTTTTCCCAATCTGACCTGTATCCTCTGAGACATTCTCATAACATTTTGTTTCTACCTATTTGACATCCCGCATCATGTCTTACTCATACATGTGTCTGTTTCCTTAACATGTATGTAAGCTCCGCAGGGATAGAGACTCATTTTCCCTAATGCCTCACACGATAAACCTTAAATCCAGTAACTATTGGATTGAACTGAGGCCTTACCTAGACTTTGTGCCCCTCTAGATACCTGCAGAACTTTTTCAAAAGACTTCACTGACTTGACTAGAAGAAGAGGGAACAATTAGGAAATGGCAACCCCAGCACTATCGAGGGCTGCTGGTACAAGAAAGAGGGATACAGGCCTCTCAGAGAAGGATGCTAAGTTGTCTTAACTGTAGCCCATACAGAAAACAAATGGACATGCTTTGGGGCACTGGAAGGTTCCCACATTTCTCCCTTATACTCAAGACATGTTTATAAACACACGAGACCATAATAAAACTCACATGAGAGACAAAACTCAACCTTAGCAAGTGTTTACATTCTAATCAGTACAACAAATCACTTCTCACCAAGAATTTCCAACTCAGTCAGCATGAAGATTCCTGTACTTGTGCCAGAGGGACCCACCCTGGGCCAAAAACCTCCCGGTCCCGTCTTCAAGCTGGAGTCATGGTGAGTCTGGGCATCAACACAAGAAGAGACAGCAAAAGTGGCACCTAAGCGATACTTCTGAAACCACTGTCCTGAGTCCACAGGGCTCCTAAATGCTAAAGTGGACAGGGCCAAAATGAATATTTAGGAGCCATGCAGATGAGTCCCAGCAGAGACAGGCACAGGCAGTGCTGAGGAGGATGGCTCAGACCTCCCTGACAGGAGGAGACGGATGGCCAAGCTTCCTGGAATAAGCCTCCACTCTCCTGCTTCTATCACGATCCATGCCAGTCCTTCCTTGGGAAATATCTGTTCTCTTCCCTCCTCTATCTCTGCCTGTCAAAATTCTCCCCATTTTAAGACTCAACTCAGAAGTCCCCACCAACTGTGAAGCCTTCTGAAATCCTACACATCCAAACATATCCCACCCTCTCCCAAGCTTTCACAGTGCAGTTTATACCTTTAATATCAACATTATCTTCTACCTTATGTAAGAGATAAATATAGCTGGTGCTTCCTGAGTCCCCCAGAGAGTTAAGGAAAGCTAGCAGGCACCCAATACATTTGTGTTGGTTTAAAGTGAGAGGACCTTCCTGTTCATTTGCTGCTTGGTTTGTACATTTATCCATTCCATCAAATCTAACTTGGTACGATGCGAGCTTTCTGTTGAAAAGATTTTCTCAGCCCTGAACAGTGGTTCACAACCTCTGAGGCCTTTTAAACATACTGCGGCTTGATGAAACATTAGAGCCAACTGGGAGCCATGGCTAGACCAGCTAAATCAGCATCTCTGGAGATAGTGCCTAAGTGACAACATATAAAACATTTTTCCTGGGTGACTCACATATGCAGCCAAGACTAAGAGCTATAGTTACCGAACTTAAATGCCTGGAGATGACACTCATGTCTTTAGAGTTGCACAGGTGTCTCTAATGTACATCCTAACACTGAACATCTCTAATGCAGAGAAATTACATTCCAGAGAAGACTAACAGGATGATTTCTGCAGTTGAATGTTTTTAAAATATGGGAGTTTGCAAGTGGATTAAAACAAGAAGAAGGGAGAGCAGGTGATTCAACAAATATAAAATTCAGAGGACCCCAGCATAAAAAAAAATGCACCAGACAAAGCCTGTACTCAGAAAGCATTTCTTCTTTGTTCTCAAACATTTGTTGTGTTACAACTTTGTATCAGGAACAGAGAACACAGCAATACACAAGACAAAGGTCCTGCTCTCAGCATGCTTCTATTCTAGGTGCAGGAAGGAGGAAGACATGTAAGACATCATTTCAGATAATGGTAGATGCTCTGTGAATAAACAAAGCGGGGTAAAAAGACAGGGATAAATGTTGAACAGACAGCAGAATGGAAGGCATGGATTATACCAATCCATGACCCTAGGATAAGAGCCTAAGGGAGCAATGGAAACGAAGGGGCACTGAGGTAGCAGAATGGCAGGAGGAATGAAAGAAGAGGATAGGCTTAAAGCAACAATGCTACAAATGTGACAGGCAATGTGCAAAGCACTCTCTGTATTATCTCAGGCAACTCTTAAAAACAATCTCCTAAGGGAGGTACTGTTACTGTCCTCATCTATAGACGAGGAAACCTGAGACTCCCCATATGATTGTCCCAAATCATATACAGCTAAATGAGAAGGCAGGGCTCAAACCCCAGTTTGACTCATTCGAGAGCTGAATCTCTTAACCCAGGAGTACTGAAGTTGGAGTATTGAAGTAGGCTACTTTAAAGATAATGGGGCTCACACGACTTGGTGACTGATCCATCCCCTGGGTCACACAGCCAGCCATAGATCCTGACTTTATAACCCAGCAAGAGATGTGGTCCTGGAAGGTGTCCCACTACAGAGCATTAGAGCCACCAACTCAGTTTCCTGAGGGGTCAAGGAAAAACTCTCCACCCTGAGATCTTTCTTCACTAGAAAATAAAATTCTAGTATTTCCCCAATCATCTCAATTCTCCCAAGTCTTCTCGAAATAACCTCTTACCTAGGAACCATGCGTGCAGGGTAAAGGTTCCAATCTGTACTTCTGCCGCCAAGAAGGAAAAGGCCCAGAACAGAGAAGAGCCAGTGTCTAAATGACCCTAATGAAGACCGACAGATGGACAAAGAACGGCAATGAGCAGCAGAGGCCAAGGAGGCTCATCATATCGTTACGCCACAACTGAAACTCAGACCTGAACAGAATCCAATGGGAACATAACTTTAAACAGAAAATCAGGCAATGTGCCATGTTTCCAGGGGCAAGGAGCCCTCCCTCCACTTTCCATCGATGAAAATGGTCAGAGCACAAAGCCCTAGGACTCGGCAGTGTGAAGGGCCCCCTCCATCCCAATGGCTCTCGATTCTACCACAGAGCAGCATCAGAGGATGTCCTGCTGACTGCGCTCACCGCCCGGCTGACCCGCCCGACTCACACACAGCTCCACGGTGAGAGGACAAGCTTCCCACGTGCACAGGCAAGGGTGCACGAGGGTGCCTATACAAGGGTCTATCCAGAGCCTCTGGCTGAATCATGAGAGTGATTAAGGCAGCAGTTGCCTCTGCCCAACTGCAAACTCCAGCTCTGCCACTCACTACTGCTGTGACCTGGCAAATCAATGTACGCTCTGAGCCTGCTTCTTCATCTCCAACAGGAACGGGGGAAAGACAAATGCAAACCAGACACCATTTTTATCAGTCATATTTGCAAAAAGTTAAAATGTCTGATAATATACTGCAATGGTAAGGATATGAGGAAAGTGTCACAAAACTCTAAATACACACACACACACACACACACACACACACACCACTGCTAAACTTTATGGAGGGCAATGCAACCATATCTCTTACAATTAAAAATACACATATCTAATGATGTAAAAATTCTACTCCTAGGTATTACCAGAGATCTCACATGTGAAATATTTTTTATATAAAAATGAATGGAACTACCATATGATCCAGCTATACCACTCTGGGGTATCTTTCCAAAAAGACTGACATAAGAATATTAGAGTAATATATGCATATTCATATTTATAGCGGCATAATTCACAATATTCAAATTATGGAAACAATCCAGGGGCCTATCAACAGATGAATAGATCACGAAATTATGGTATATACACACAATGGAATTCTATTCAGTAATAAAAAAGAACAAAATTATGTCATTTGCAGGAAAATGGATGGACCTGGAGAACATTATGTTAAGTGAGACTAGTCAGTCACAGACAGTGACGGGTCATATATTTTCTCTCATATGCAGAAGCTAGGGAGTAATCAGGATACCAGAGGGACTTCAGATAATGGAGGAGAAACTCCAGCGGAGCCAGGGAGGTGGTCCAGGGGAGGGTGGGGGAAGGGGAGAATCAATGAAGGAATCACCTCCATTGACATTATGTACATATGTGAGAATACCAATGTCAGTCTCAATATCCTGTATGGGGAAGGGGGTTGGTGGGGAGAGAGCCGAGGGAAAGCCCACCAAGTGCTGTGTGCATGCATGTCATTATCACTATGAACTACATTATGATGTGAGACTATAATGCACCAATAAAAGTATAAAAATGCTATTATATACTAGCATTATTTGTAAATAGAAGACTGAAGACAATAGGAAGCTGATTCAATAAATTATGAAACCGGACAATGAAAGGGGCTCAGGAACTTAAAGAATATACAAAGGCCAACAAGGAATGATGTTATTCATGTGAAAAAATATATAGCTCTTCATAACCATATTAAGTATCTATGGAAAGGTTCAGAAAAAAACAAACAGAACAGTGCTAGCCTCTGAGGAAGGGAAATCGGTGGCTGAGGGACTGAGGGGGGAGAAAGCCACTTTTCACTATAAATGTTTTGATATCTTTTGAATCCTGCACCACGTGCCTGTGTAAGTAAACAGTCCCCAGAGAGTTCATCTGAAAGAGCTCACCCGTGGAGTAATCACACTGAGACAATGCCCCTCCCCTACAGCCAGTGAAGGAAAGTGTTCTACAAGGCCGCATCAGGCTGCTGTTAGGAGAGGAGGCATGGATGCCCAGTGAGTAGAAACAGGTGTCTACCTCAGCATCAAACAGCCTAATCTTGATACGCCAGGCTAAAACACAGAACAGAGGAAAACGCTCCAGAGAAATCTTCTGTTTGTCTTATTTTGCTACCAGTGTGCAAATGAAAGTTGGTAAAAGCACCAGAAAAGAAACAGCCACCAGGAGATTGGGGGTGGGGGTCAGGCGAAAGCCATGAGAACAGGGAAAACTGGGTTCCATATCCATCCATACCTGGCTCTGTGCCCTTGGACAAGTCTCTACACCCTTCTGAGCCCTCGTTTTCCAAAATGGACGAGGTCAGAAAGATCATTTCTCGGGTCCCTTCCGACACTGACATCCCATGATCCCATGGCAGTTGGGCTCCCGCTTGTCAGTGCGTGGCACCTGGGCATCACCAGGGTGACGTTCAGTAAATAAAGAGCATAGAATACAGGTGCCAGGCCTTGGAAGAGATTAAACAATGCCAAACATGACTACATCTCCTATGCCCATTTCTCTGGCAATATGAGAAATAAAGAGATGTCAAAGAAGAAGCCATTCTAAAAAGCACAAAGCCATCTGTCCTCTAGGGAAGTGCCACTGTAGGGTGACTGTCAGAGGTGCTTGGTAAAAATGAAACAAGAACCTTATAATACCACTTCTCTATCTCACTGCTACACAAAGAGAATGGAGCCTCTAAATTAACCCCAAGACCTCGGATTCCTAAACAGCATCAAAGGACAGGCAATCTTTTAGAAGCCCAGGTCTGAAGAACAAACTAACAGGGAGTTATTAATCACCCCAGAATTAACACCTTGTGCCTCAGAAGCAATAAAACCAGTCACTGGAAAATAACAGCATCGCAGGGAGGGAAAGAGTGAGAGTCTGGCAGAAATCTCTATGTAAAAGTGGGAGACCAGAAGGAACAGCCATTTACATTCTGAACATTTACTCGGGTCTTTCAGCTGGTGTGACTGACAGGCTGAAGTGCAATGCCAAACACGGGACAGCGCAGAGCGCATAACCGCTAAGACAACGCCGCTGGCCAGAGAATGGGGAGATATGCGTGGGAAAGAAGCCACGCTATTTCAGCAGTGGAAATGACACTACCACATCTGCCATCCCGAACCAAGTCAAACAGCGCATGAATGACACTTTAGCTGTATTTCAAAACACTTTTATGCAAGGACTGAGTCCTCAAGACAGTCACCTGGACAAGAGACAGGGGACATGTCCTTTCCTCCAAACCACAATTCCAATAGTAAAAGAGAAAATGAAATTCACCTAAGGTTCCTAAACAAGGAAGAGAATTTTTTTAAGTGGTTCATACATGGGAAGACTTTCCCCTCAAGGTCCAAAATTATTAATCTGGTATTCAATTTATTAAAGGGAAAAGAATCTTAATAGGAAAAATACCTAAGGTCGTTTGTAATTCCACTCAGAAAACACAGGGTCTTGCTTATTTGCTGTACTCAGGATGCAGATTGGTCTTGAAATCAGGGCAAATAATAGGATTTGTCTTGTTTCCCAAGCAAAACCTTTGTAAATGCAAGAGAATGAAATAATTTTCATTTGATTTTTGGTTATACATGTTGGGTGCTTTGCTTCCCATGATGCCGACAGGAAGACAGTTATTAAGGGATGAAAGAGCTGTACCTTGCAAAAAAATGCATTAGGGAAAAGGAAAAAAAAGTGCTTACTAATCTTCCTCATCTTATCTCTCACTACTGGACTCACACACTGAAGTCCATCCAGTCTAATCAAGTTTGTGAACAGATCTTCTGTTTTCCCACTACAGCATCTCTGCTTCTGCCATCTTTTGACGATCCTCCACCCATCTCCATCTATCAGAACCCTTCGTATTCCCAAAGGGCTGTGTCAGAATCTGCTTTTCTCTTTTGATTTTTCTCCCTCTGAATTACTTACTGCTCGCGCCTTATCAACCTGGCAGACAGAAGTCCTAGCTCTTTGTATAACTTCGCACTTATCTGCACGACGCGGAGCAGATGTATGATTAAATGACTGGGATGAAGAGAGAACATTTCTCTTCTGATGTCACTATATTAAAATAGATTTTAAATGTAATTATTGTCCAATTTTTAAGTTATCTCTGGTGAAAATATCTGAGCAGCATGGAATAATAAAAACTCAAATGTAAAAGGGGAAGATCCTGAACTCTCAGATTTGAAAGACGGAAACTAAAGGTTTTAACACATTGGCCTGTTTATGAGAATATTCTATTCAACTTCCAGGTTTTTCAGACAAATCATTAAAAAAGGTCAAGTTCCTTCAGAGCTCATATTTACACCCAAAGATGTAATCAAGGGCATTCCAATCTAGACAGAAAACGACATTGCTTAATTAACACAACTAACAGAGCCAGATTCTTTCTCCCATTAAAGGAAAAATTAAAAAGACAGGGGCTGAGAACCCCAGCAGGCCACTGTGTCTGCTTTTGCCTAGCTATGCGGACTCCATATTCAGGCTCTGTCTGGCTTGAAAGAGACGAGCACTCTCAAAGGCCAGTGGGAGGACCATGGCATCAGCTGCACACACAGCTGAGTTTTCTCCTTCTTCCTGCACAGCATGGTTGGGGGGCTGGGTTTAGCCTCCCCTGGCATTCACATCAAAAACCTTCATAAGGCTTCGATCCCCCCACTTCACGATGGAGCCAAGTCTGCTTCCCATACTTAGATAGCAACAGTAGTTCCACTGCTTATAAAATTACGACCCAACTTTTCCCTTTGTTCTAGCAAAAGACTTCCTGTAAGAAAGCAGTAATCCTTTAAAGCTTTCCAGTCCAAAGGTCTCTCCTGGTTTGTATTCCCAGCCCCCAGCCCCCAGAGGGAAAACTCAATCACTTCACAAGGCACTTCCTGGTTCCAAGCTGTACTGGGGCTCAAGGACTCCTGGTGAGGAAAGAAAACTGGTCATTTGAACATCCTTTCCTGGGATCTGTCTGAAGTGTAGACAAGCAGCAAAGATGAATATTAATATGCCTTCCATCATCAAAAGCTATTGCATACCCAAAGGATGATAAATATTTTAATCAGCTTCCAGCTTGTCTAAAGGAAGTCAGTTTACTCCTCAGGGATTTCCTGAGTTCTGTGCCCAAAACCTGTCCAGTATATGCAGCTTTCTCTATATAATTGTGAAAGTTAATAACAGCAAAGTTCAAACTTGGCTGGAGACGTCATTTTGAGACAATTTTGAGACAATTTTAATCTATTACTTTCTCAAAAGTAGGGAAATCTAAAATCTGAAGGATGCCAACAAATGAGACAAAACACCGTGCTTCTAAGTCTCAGCCACACTGCTATGCTGGGAGACTAATAACCTACTTACTCCTCTCACACATACAAAATAAAGAGTTCCCATATTTACGTAACTTGTTTGCCACTGCTTGCTCAATCCTCCGCTAGAACCGCCAAAGGCATGAAACAGGACGTGCCTCTGTGCCCTCGATATTTTTTTAAGAAGCTAAAGATGTTTGGGGGTATTGTTGTGAGGGCCATTTGTTTAAAAATAGAACTAAGCCAAAAATATTCCTTTTGATCAGGAAAATGTAGAGTTAAAAAGAATTTTAGAGGCCAAGCTGACCAACAAGGTTCGAAGGAGAAAGCAGGACCGGAATAGTGACCTCGCATTGAGTCCTTTCTTCAACCAACGTGTGCTGAGTACCTACTGTGTACCAGCCACTGTTGTAGGAGCTGGGAAATCATAGTCACTAAAACAATGTCCCTGTTGCCTTTGCGGGGATGGTATGGGCAGATTAGAAACAAAGGCATGGTCTAGCAGCAGGCAGCAAGAGGTAGGAAGCAAGCTAGAGCGGGCCAGGCACTCCCACTGTGAGAGCAAGCTGGGTCAGAGGAACTCTCCAAAGAAGGGACACAGACAGAGGGACCTGAATGAAGTGAGAGGACGAGTCAAACAAAAAACAAAGGGAAGAATGTTCCAGAAAGAACGAAAAAGCAAAAGCAAAGACCCTGGCAGAAGTATACCAGGCATGCTCTAAACACAGTACGGCGGCTTGTGGAGGAGGGGAAGACGTGACTGGACGGACGGAGGAGTGCGGACTGATCCTGCAGGGCATTTGGCCATTTCAAGGAAGGTAGATTTCTGAGTATGATAATAGGTTTGGACCACGAGAATAAAATGAGCTGCCCTGTATTTTAAAGGAACTCTCTGACTAGGGTGGATGTGTAGAATGGTAGAAGCAAGGAGGCTGATGAGGAGGCCATTTCTACAAATGATGGTGGTTTTTACCAACATGGTCGCTCGGGAGGTGGTGACAGTGGGTCAGGTCATGAGTACAGTTTGAAAATATAACTGGATTCACTGATAAATCAAGTGGATTTTAAAGTTTTAGGCAGGGAACTGGATGGCTCAAGTTACTGAACTAGGGGAAAGATTGAAGGATTGTAGGAATAAAGAGTTTGGTTTTGGATTATGTTAAACTTAAGATACTTACTACTGGATGGTTGGGTATAACCCATCTTTCCCATTTAATATTCAGGTGCCCCAGGATATGAGACTTCAGTACCAAGAAAATATTACAGGCATCAGTATATCCCGCCACTCCCACCCTTTAAAAAATTCACTGTGAACCACATGAAAAGTTTATGTCGTTAAATAAAATACAAAACCTCTTAATCCCCCAACATCTGTTAAACAACATCTGATGCATAATTCTGGGTGTTTCATAATTTCTCACTTAAACTAATAACATTTATGTAACAGGGCTGTATATTATCAAGCTACCACCAGCTCTATGACTTTATAATCAAAGCAGGTATGTCAGCCGGGCGTGGTGGCGCACGCTTGTAATCCCAGGCTTGGGAGGCTGAGACCGGAGGATAAGGGTTCACAGCCAGCTTCAGCTACTTAGTGAGGCCCTCTGCAACTTAGTGAGACCCTGTTTCAAAATAAAGACTAAAAAATAGGGCTGGGGGTGTAGTCCGGAGGTAGAATGCCCCTTGGTTCCATCCCCAGTACCGCCAAAAAAAAGCAGATATGTCTAAGACACCAGAGTTTAATTTTTAGTACTGCCCTAATATCTCAGATTTTTATTTGAAGACTAATTTTGTCAATCAATCAAAAACAAGTAGGAAATTGTCTGAGATTTACATCCAGGAAAATGTACAAGTGAAACTGTCATAGGTGGTTACAGATGGGCTAAGATCATGTAGAGAAAGTGCCAAAAGTCAATCATAATTTACGTGTTAGGAAAACAAATATGGGGCTCAGTAGTGCACACCTGTAATCCCAGCTACTCAGGAGGCTGAGGCAGGAGGACTGCAAGTTCGAGGCCAGCCTGGGCAACTTAGCCAGAACTTGTCTCAACATAAAATACAAAGGGCTGGGGATGTAGCTCAGTGGCAGAGTGCTTGCTTAGCATATGCAAAACCCCGGGTTCAATCCTCAGTACTGCAAAAGAAAAAAAAAATCTACAAATGACCACAAAGATACTTTCAAGGAATACAGCAAAAGCAACATATCATGGTTTCCTTTGGTAAAAAATAAAGGACCATTATTTTAAAAAGATGTCAATAAGGAGAGAGCAGGATAATGGTTACGTTACCCTTAATGTGCGGAAGAGCCAACTTAATGTGTTCCCAGAGCTCCCTAGTAAGTCAATTTTTGGCACTCGGAGAACATTTCTCCATAGAAACATTTTTGCAAAACATGGAAAGATTCCCAGCCCCGCCTCCCAAAGTATTTAATCCACAGTGGATAGAAATATTACAAGAGTGGCACTGTGCTCCAAATCGTTGTGAGTCCCTTTAGCACCTGAACCAAACCCCAGTTCTAGAGGCAGGGAAATGAAAACAAGGGAAGGGGGCTGTCCCTGATGAAGATTCAAATGACCTCTAAGTAAGGGTTCCTACGTGGAGGACTGTTCACACTCCTGAGGATGCCTTGCATGTGGAGCTTATGTCATACAAACTTTCTCATGTGATAATCACAACCATATTCATGAGAAGGTAACAGTTTTAGGGATCATTGATTAACCAACTTGGGGAGAAAAGAGCCTAAAATCTGCATAATATTCCAAATTACTGGCACAGCATCCTTTGGAAATCCTGCTTCCTTTTTGAAACTATAGGTCTGCTGATTTAAAAAAAATAACAAAACATTACTTCATTCTTCTAGACTGAGATTCTTCTAGCACATTGCAAACATATTCACAATAAGGGGAATGGCAGACTACAGCCAAACTGAATCAGCCCTCCAACCTGCTCTAAAAAGAACTAGAGGAAAGAAGGTATACATTTGTTTTATGCTATATCTTTCCCAGGAAAAAAGGAAGTTCCTGACACCCTGACCTGGCACCAGAGTTTTTGAATTCACATGTGAATGCTATGACGGCCTGCTAGTTGAAGCAACGGAAAATAACTTCCAGCAGCCCAGGCTGCAAGAGCACCCCAGGGGAAAGCAATAGGACTTTAACACCCTTTACATTAATTTAAATTTCAGTGTAGTTTAAAACACTTAAAATGACAGAATCCATCTATTCTTTTTTTTTTTTACATCGAGAATGTGCAAAACGTGTGTGCGCTTGCGTGCATGTGCATGCTCATATTTAATGGTGGTTGGCAAAATTTAGCCAAATCCTATGAAATCAAGGCTAAAACAGAGAATTCGGTTGTTCATTCTGGCTCTTCTCTCTCTCCACATACTTACAAGAGTTAAGAGAGACGGAAGGCTTTCACTTGGAATTTCCTAGCTCCTGTCACTTTGTCTCACCGTCTGCAGCATTCTTTGTCTTGTTCCAGTTGTGTACAGAACAGAGGCTGTGGAAGGATCCTCTTAACATTCCTGAGTTGCACCAGGCACATCCTAGTTAGTAAAGGGTACCAATAAAGCTCAGCTCGCATGGCTCATGTAAGGGTTAAAAACAGAAAGTCCTACCCACTGGCTCGCTCTGATGTTCCTGGAGATATTGTCACCGGATGTATCCTCAGTAGAATTCTATTCAACACCTCTGTCTTTAAGTACAAAGCTGTAGGCTGTAGCAGCTTTAAGAAACATAAGTATCCCTTTTTTCTGCTGCACAGTATCTGTGTGTGAAATTCTCTAAAGGGGTTTAAGTATTTACCCTGAACACTATCAGACGGTTTCTAAAATTTTCCTTATCCAGTTGCAAAAACACTTCAAAGAGAATCATAAACACAGTCCTTTGTGCTTTCCATGCACATTCTGTTTTTGAGACTTAAGCCTGAATTCTCTTGGAATTGTAATTTTTCATCCCAAAACAGACAGGATACACAACATTTAAAAAATTCATTACTAAATCTGTAGCAGCTAAAAGGGGACATGAAACAATCTGAGAGAAATTCAGAAGGCAAAGGAGGACCCAAAACTTGCTAGAAATTAATTGCTAAATTACATGCAAAATCCTTCTCCAGGATATTTTACTTTTAATAGAACAAAACAGCTGTGGGGAACTGCGGTGGGTGGTGGGTGGGTGGGTAGGGAGAATGGAAAGAACCAACCTTCAGTGAACACTTTTAGGAGGACCAAAAATGTGAACTATTATGGCTGAAAGTGACTTTTCTTTTTTCCAAATTTCCAAAGCTAAACATAAAGTTCCCAAAACATAGTGTTCCAGAATTTGAATTATTGGGTGCTTATAACTTTTTAACTTGCTTCCAATCTGTGCTTATCTTGAGCCACTCAGAATTGTCCTCGTCAGAAAAAGGGAGGAGGGAATTTAAATCTTAATTTTAAACCACCAGACGTCTCATGCCAGATCCTAAATTATTGTAATATACTCTCTTCCTAATTCAAAAATGCTAACCCTGAAAAATGGGAAACAGGATTATGTTAGCACATGTAACTTAGTATGTACATTAACACTAATGGGGAAGGGAAATATATACATATACAATATACTGCATGTGTACAGAATGTATATAAATATTGGTGACTTTGCCATTCATATGAACAATAATATTTATATCTTACCACTTTTTTCTCATATTCCCCCAAATCTTTAATCTATAAGAAAGTTTAAAATTAATTTAGCTAATTGAACTAGTGAATTATTAGACAATGGCAAACACCAGTATACTTAGCATATATTTTAGTATATGAAAAAGCAGCCTTGCTCCTATATTCAGTTATAAAGAATTTAATCTACAGCACTGTGGTGATGGTTTCATCTGCTCCTCGGCTCCACTGTTTCCTTGGACGGTGCAACCCGCATTAAGGAGGACTCATCTGCACAGCAATGGGCAGGCTCCTGGAACGAGCTTTCCCAAGATGATTTATGCAGGCCAAAAGGACAAGGAGAGGCATGACTCATCTTGAAATTAAACTATTATAAATGCCTTGTCAGGGACAACCTTTATATTCTTAAGTACATTTCTCCCTTAAAACTTTAACAACAAGAAACTGGTTATGTTACTAAATAAAACACCTACTCATTTTCCACATCTCTCTGCTCTCCTGTGCCAAGTTTTAACATAAATGGGTAGAATTAAATGTAGCCTATAGCTTACGGAACATAATTATATGTTGTGTTTTACACTGTTTCAAAACGGATACATTAAAATAATCCAGTCTTGGCTTCTACACACTAAAGTCAATAAAGGTTATTAAGGCCAACTGCCATGTTAAAGCTCTGCTGTGCCAGCATGAGGAACTGTCAGGACAGGAAAGGCGACTCCACACACTCAAAATGATCAGGATCTGCCTTCTCTTCAAAAAGGAAAAGCACATGAAGACATTTCTCTCCGGTACAAAAATTGTCCATACTTTTGAAATGTTTACTCTGGAAACGATTCTAGAATATTACACTGGATTGTAGCAAATGGATCTCTTTCTCTCTCTCTCTCTCTCTCTCTCTCTCTCCCTCTCGCACGCTTTTGTTAAGGTCAAAAGGAAATGAATAAAAGTCATCAATTTAGAAGATTTCACACCTAGCATTCTTTTCAGTATCACTGTGAATTTGATAGTGTTAAAACATTTTTATAGGTAAAATAAATGTCAGTTTTGCAAAGAGCGATACCAGACCCTGAGAGACAAATGGCCTATCCATTGAATCTCTGGCTATAGCAAGACTTCCTCACCTCACAGGAGATTTCAGCTTTTCATATTCCTCTTTACCCAGAAAGCAAAGCTTACACGGTTTCTTTCAAATGGTAACTCTCTCTTATCCTGAAGAGTCTTCTTATAATACAATAATCTTGGATGGGAAGGTAGTGGATTGGTTCAAAAATAAAAGAAAATACAAATATTTGAATAGCGTAATAGTGTTATAATACTTCTTGAATAGGGCACAAAGAGGACAGGAAAGGCTAGGCCAAATTCTTGGGTTGAGAGAAAGGGTTATGTTGCTTTGGGCTTAATGGCTCATAAATTCATGAGGTAATATTCATGGAAACTGTGATATTTTATCAGAATGTCATTCAAATATAAGGTTTAACATTTACATCACAAGAGCATGCACAGAGTGCAACTATCCTCCGGGAGAGGAATGGCAAGAATAAACAGTGTGATAAAAACGGTGCTTGCTGGGACAGGGAGTGGGAAGTAGAGGTTGGGGGAGTTTTAGAGACAGCTGACTAAACTTTTTGAAATATGTGACTGGTTATGACATGTGAAGCAATTACCATTAATGGAAGAAAGCTATTTCAAAGCTCATTTTCCATTCTTCTCTATCCTTCCCGAGACAACACCTCCCAACCACAAAGTGAAAAAAAGAATCCAAAGACAGAGAGAAATTACAACATAAGCCTCTTCCCTGGTACAAGGGCCGTCAAAGGTTGCTTTACTCATAAGCAAAAGGGGGAAAGTAATGCACATATTGCCTGGGGTTTTTTATTTTATTTTCTCGCCAAAAGAGATCGATGTTATGTTGCAGAACAGACAAAATGCATTGATTAAAGAAATCTTTCCATAACACACACATGATTTTACAATTCAAAAAAAGCATAAAGATAACAAAGAATCATTTGTCTAAAATGATAATAATTTTGAGTAGTATATTCCCTGGAAACAAAGTACATTCAGAAATGCCGTTTAGATTAGTCTAATGCTATAGAATCCAAATGTGCACCAAACACTGCACTTTTTATGTTAAATTGCTGTTGAATTTGTTAACCCACAACTGATTTCCTGTGTTATGGAATCTTAGAGATTACAACTAACTTGAAGCAACAGGAATAATTCTTGACAGTTAATGGTACATTTGTATGCATTTTCCTGAAAGGCGATCATCTTGGGGCCTCAAACTGGCAGCTCAACATTGCCCCCTACTGCTCGTAAATAAAAGCACAGGCGGTGGGCTGGTATAGAGCAGGAATCTAACCAGCCAGTGCCAATTCCACCCCAGTACACAAATGCCAGATGGCAGTGCACTAAAACAGCCACAGAGCGAGACCTTTCCAATGATTATTCTCTTCTGTCTTTTCCAATAGCAAAAATAAATTATTATGAATTTGTTAAAAGACATCTTAAAAGGCTCGAAGCAGTGCTTAAATTTAATTTAGAAGGACTATCCCTTTTATCTTGGCCCAAACCTTCACTCTGCTGATAATGATCATCCTGAGGCTTGCAGAGGAGACACTAGGCCATTGACTTCCCGCAGCACACTCAGGAATGCCGCACCAACTAAAGAGAACTAGCTCTGGAAAATTCCCAACATTGCTGTTTCTTTTAGTATTTTTTACATGAAAGCTGTAAAATAAATAGAAGATACTCCCTCTGACCAATGTGCCCCCCCACCACCAAATATATATAATCTTTGTAAATGAATTTATAATGAGCATCACTGGTATGATCACAATATCAAAGACTTTACTTAAAAAAATCTAAAAAACTTTTTTAATGAAATCAATAATTCTTTGTTTTCTAACTCCTAATTTTCAACTTTTTCAAATTACAATCTCAAAGTCAAGCTGATGTTTTAGAATTAAGGCTTAGCAAATAAAGAGATTCTAAGCTCATTAGTTAGTGGACAAAATCAGAATTACACAATGGGGTAAAGAAAAGATTCCCTGACCCTGAGCTGCATACACCCCATAAAGACAGAACACCCTCTATCTACCAGGCTTAGTTCAGGAACAGAACTAACCATAGAAATGCAGGCAAACTCTCTTCATTATCTCTGACTCAGTATTACAATGCTCAGTGCTGCACTGACTAGGGTCTTTGGAGAAATAAATTTTTGTGATACTATTAATACACTAAAAGAAGGATTACAATATTCCTTCCCCAGACAGAGACCCATGAAAAGGCATGTTTTAGAGGTTGAGTGGATGAGCTGGGCGCGATGGCGCAGGCCTGTAATCCCAGTTCTTGGGAGGCTGAGACCAAAGGATAGCAAGTTCAAGGCCAACCTGGAAAGCAAGGCCTTCTGGATTCTGACCCAGACATTTAAACTGAGGCTTCAGGGTTGTGACTTGGTATTTTCATTATTATAAAAGAGGGATTAGGCTGGGCGTGGTGGCGCACGCTTGTAATCCCAGTACTTTGGGAGGCAGAGACTGGAGGATCTGGGTTCGCGGCCAGCCTCAGCTCGCTCGCTCTCTCTCTCTCTCTCTCCCTGTCTCTCTCTCTCTCTTTCTCTACCTAGTGAGGCCCTCCACAATTTCTTGAGACCCAGTTTCAAAATAAAGTATAAAAAAAATAGGGCCAGGGGTGTGGCGCGGAGGTAGAACGCCCCTGGGTTCAATCGCTGGTACCGCAAAAAAAAAAAAAAAGAGGGATTAGGGTAGATTCTATGCTAAGGTCTTATCACAAGAATAATAATAATTAAGAAGGTGGAAGGAAACTTTAGGAGGTGACAGATAGGCTTATAGTATGGATTATGATGATGGTTTCATGGGTATATATTTATCTCTGAACTTATCAAGTTGTGTTCATTAAACATATACAGCTTTTTGTATGTCAATCATACCTTAAAAAGTGGCTTAGAAAACAAAATAGGGATTAACAACAGTTACCCATTTCTGCAGGTTAGTTCACTGTTCTCAGCACATTTCAAATTCTGTGCAGTGTTACTCTCCAGAATTTAGCAGGCTTTTATCACTTTTCCACTACATTCCAAATTCAACTGTTTACAGGCAGAAAAGTGAGGTGGAGAAGGGCAAGGCCCTTAGAGCCAGCCTTCTTGAGTTCAAATCCCAGCTTACCCACCTATTAGCTATGTGACCTTGGGAAAGTTACATAAGCCCTTTGGGCTTCAGTGTCCTCCTTTGTAAAACTGAGAGAAAAT
The DNA here is from genome assembly GCA_004027185.1 of Glis glis. Classification (NCBI taxonomy): domain Eukaryota; kingdom Metazoa; phylum Chordata; class Mammalia; order Rodentia; family Gliridae; genus Glis; species Glis glis. Next base: position 32,953 of record PVJS01011819.1, read on the forward strand.
AATACTTTATGGCGTTATCACAAAAGTTAAATAAGTTATAGAAAAACATTTGGAATTGGGAATGGTACTTAAGAAGTATCACTTAAGTATTTGTTATTATTACTATTATTTAAATTAAGACAAGTAGCTTCAACTTGTCTTCCAGCTAGTTTCCCACTACACCTTTTTCATTCCTTGCTCTATTCACACTGTACTTCTGACCTTGTTTTTCCATTTCTGAGAGCCTCAAGTCCCTCCCCAAATGTCCTATCCCACCCCACTAGTCCCCATTCAAGGTCCCCAGAAGCCACATCTGCAGTTTCACAACAGTCTTACTTCCACTGGCCTGAACTTAATATTCCCTTGTCTGGACTGTGATTTTTTAAAAACCTCTATTTTAGGATTTCATTTTAGCTAATGTAATACCTGGTGATATTGATGACTCTCTCTTTGTTAAACTGTTGTGCATAAGAGGGCAAGCTCGGAGTCAGATGGTCTGGGTTTCAGTCTCGCTCTGCCACTTACCTGGTGACCTTGGGTGAGGCATGTCATTTCTCTGTGCCTTGGTTTTCATATCTATAAATGAAAGCTTGTAACAGCTTCTACATCTCCTAGCCTTGTTGTAAGAATTTTAAAAGTTGGTAGAAGGAAAAACCTTAAAATAGTGCCTGGTGCTTTAAAAAATGCAAATGAACTTCAGAAATTTTTATGAAACAGTTCTCATCAAAGTTTCCCAGCATATGGTCTAGCATATAAGCTCCTTCTGTATTAAAATACACTCAGAAATAAATGTTTATTGAAGCTGGACATGGTGGCACACACCTGTAATCCTAGTACTTGGGAAGCTGAGACAGGAGGACTGCAGGTTCAAGGCCAGCCTCAGCAAAACCCTGTTTCAAAATAAAAAAATAAAACAGGGCTGGAGGTGGAATGCCCCTGGGTATAATCCCCCAACCCAATAAAGAAAGAAATATTTACTGAACTAAACTCAGGTTGTATGGACAAAATCCTGGCTGCTCCCGTTACCTCACCAAGAATAACCTAACTCAATATTTTGGAATACTTAAATATTCAGTGCCTGAGCAAATTAGGCAGCTGAGGATTTGCATAGAACAGCATCCCAGAAAATTTGCATAGAACAGCATCCTGGACTTCACGTACTCACCACACTTTCCATCTTCTTCCACAGTCCCTCCAGCTGAGTCATGGGTTCACACCACCAATCAGTGCACTTTTTGTATCGATTGCCTTGAAACCAAAACTGTCTCAGCCACTCAAACTCGACCTGTGGACCAGAAGGAGAAGGTGGCAGTTAGAACGTCCTTGTGATGGACAGGCAAGGACGATGACTTCCTCACTCAATTTTCCTCTGGTAACTTAATAGCCATACAGTGAGAACAAGTGAGAAAAGCTCAGTCTAACCCATTCCCAATATAACCTGGCATCTCCAGAGTATTCTGAGAAGCCAAGAAGAGAGTTGCCTAGAAGCTGAGGTCCTCTTAGACAACCTGGCAAAGGTCAGGGAGAGGTTTCAATCACACTTATTAGTCAGATGTGAGGGAACTGTAAGTCAGTCAACAACAAATTCTGAGATACTAAGGTATACATACATACATATATATATATATATATATATATAGCCCATACTGTGTACAACTGGAAAGATGTAACCAAAACATGTTTTTATTAAATATCTTTATTAAAGACTGGTACTAAAAGCAAGACACAGACACATCTTAGTAGTATCAGTTACAAATTTCTTAGATTTAAAATAAAGAACTTACCTGGGCATGGTGGCGCATGCCTGTAATTGCAGTACTTGGGAGGCTAAGACAGGAGGATCTCAGGTTCAAAGACAGCCTCGGACAAGCAGTGAGACTCAGCAACCTAGTGAGACCCTGTTTCAAAACAAAATAAATAAATAAATAAAAAGGGCTGGGGGTATAGCTCGGAGGTAGAATGCCCCTGGATTCAATACCCAGTATCACAAAAAAACAAAAATAAAAATAAAAATTCAAGAACTTACCCATGGGTCAGGAAGAACTGACAATAATCGTAGCACATAAAACCAAACAATATAAGATTAACTATGGATGCCTACATAGAGTCTATAAAGCCATTCAAATTACTGCCACCTCAGTAAGTCTAATGACAACAGCAGCAAAGACACCACTAATTTATGTCCCTCCCTATGGACCTACTATAGTGAACTTTTATTGTTTGCCACCTTAGTATTCTCCTTTCTATTCTAGCAAAACCTTGCTATTCATCTGATAACCATCACCATCCCTTCCTCAGTGTCAGTCCACAGGGTCTAGGTAGAGCTTAGCTCCAATACTAGGGACAGAATTGGCAACCCAGGTTTAAGCCTATCAGCCTACTCCATTTCTTCCGTCACAGAACTGGACTTGGGGGAAGTAGTTACATGTTCAATCAAAATAGGTCACAAACCAGGCATGGTGGTGCATGCCTGTGATCCCAGTGCTTGGGAAGCTAAGACAGAAGAATCAGAGGTTGAAGGCCAGCCTCAGCAATGTAGTGAGACCCTGTTTCAAAATAAAAAATAAAAAGGGCTTAGGGGTAGAGCTGGAGGTAGAATTCCCTTGAGTTCAATCCAGAAAAAAGAAGAAAGAAGAAAGAAGAAAGAAGAAAGGAGAAAGGAGAAAGGAGAAAGAAGAAGAAGAAGAAGAAGGAGGAGGAGGAGGAGGAGGAGGAGGAGGAGGAGGAGCACATAGACTGTAAGAAGATACAGGAAAAGACTCTGGAGCCACTTAACCATCAAATGGGAAAAGTGGAGCCAACACCGCAGGAGGTGGCTACAAGATCAAAAGATAAAAACCAGGTCCTGGTGACATCAACTGACTCTCCATCAGGCTATTCCTGAAGCCCTCTTTACTTAGGCCAATTCTGTCCTTTGCAGCTGAAATAATCCCAACATATACAAATGAGAGGCTAACACTTTGAAAGCTTAAGAAATTATTTCCTATTTTCCAAGTCTTCTATCACTCATCTTTAACTTGAAAAGCAAATTTTACCATCAAAGTGTAACACCACTCATCCTAAAAACTCTTTTTCCCTCTGCCTGCTACAGAAATGTACAGCCATCACAGCTTCATGCTGGATTGTCTGGCTTTGCTACGGTGATCAAGTTCCATATACAGATGCTAAGCTATTATAATTGTCACCTGTGACCACAAAGAACTTTGTTTGTTTATCCATACTGAACTTTCATGAGGTGAGGCAAACAAAAGCAACTTGTGAAGATTTAGCAATGGTGAAAATGGCTCAAATGAGTAACCAGAGAACACCAAGTCATATGAAAAGGTTTTAGTTTACATTAACTAAATGTTTGATATGTAGAACTGATTTCAGTTAAAGCTGTTTAAACAAAACAAAACAAAGAAGGAATGTAGACAATATTAAGACAACAGTTGCTACACCTTATCTGTGGTGTTAAAAAGACAGTGGTTAATAGAAGTAAACTTGAGTGCTTTTAAAGGAGAATGAATATGAACATAGTTCACCCTCAGTGAATATACAGGTTTAACAACATATTTATTACAAAAAAAATGAGTTCTTTCTAATGGGTTTCACATGAAATTTGTTCACACTATTGAAACAGCCTGTCAGCAAAAGATCAAGTCCTATGTTAGAAAGACTTGAAAAGGTTTTCCAACCTCTGGGCTGGTCATTTCCATTGAAGAGGATAAAACACATGAGCCTTGGCAACCATGGTATCCCAGGAAATAAAACAGATTATCATGTGTAATTAGTTCATTCAACCTATCAGAGTACACTAGAGTCCACATTTCAGTAAATTAAAACTCAGAAGCAAGTTAAGGGACTACCTGGGGACTCTGCTGTTGGACAAGAGAGCAAAGAAAAAGCCCTGCCCATTTGGATAGGTAACAAGCACCTTCATCTTTCTCCTTGTTTGCCTAACTTGTGTGTGTGTGTGTGGGGGGGGGGTTGGGGATTGAACCCAGAGGCATTCTATCTCTGAGCTACACTCCCATACTGTTTTATTTATTTTTTTTTTTTGAAACAGGATTGAGGAGGCCTCGCTAAGTTGCTGAGGCTAACTGTGAACCTGTGATCCTCCTGTCTCAGCCTCCCAAATACTGGGATTACAGGAGTATGCCACCATGCCTGGCCTTGCCTAACTATTATTTGAAGCAGACAGTGTCATGGCTAAGAATACAGACTCTGGAGTCAGTTCAAAACTAGGTCCTGTTACAGAATATGTATGTCATTTGAAAAATAGGTATAACTATATAATAAGCACATAGGTTTGTGGTGAGGACTAAATGGGGTAATAATCAACTGTCTACTACATGCCAGGTCCTTGTTAGGTGCAAAGAATACAAACTAAACAAGACCACAAGACCTAGAATTTATTGCCTGCAAAAATCTCACAATCTTGGGACAGTTTCTAAGCAGGAAAAGTCTTAACATCCATGTCAATTCACATCCCTCCTTTCCACCAGTGCCAGTCAGAAAAGTTCAACGCTGAGGATGCTCCCAATAGAGTTTTATTCATGAGCTGAAGTATTGCCCCTGAGATACAATCTTTGTGGACATCAAATCCATTGGCATGCATTTTATTCAATTCCATGACCTGATTTTTCCACTTCAATGCTGTAGGTAAAAAAAAAAAGTTGCAGGATTTTAATCAAATGCCACCCTCACCAGTTCACATATTGCCAAGAGAAGTAATTGGCTCTTTTCTTAAAACGAAGTAAGGAATAAAGAAATATTTCCAACTAGTGGTTCAGAGTTTGAGTTTTTTTTTAAAGGAGGGGGTGTATAGCTCTGTGGTAGAGTGACTACCTGGCATGCATGAGTCTCTGGGTTTGATTCCCAGCTCTGAAAAAAAAAAGAAAAGAAAAGAAAAGAAATCCCCCTGAACTCTGGAGACAGAAAGGAAAACTGGAAGGTGGGCTTTTTTTGTTTGTTTGGGGTTTTTTGGTGACACTGGGGATTGAACCCAGGGGCATTCTACCTCTGAGCTATACCCCAGCCCTATTTTATTTTTTTATTTTAAAACAGGGTCTCATTAAGATGTTAAGGGTCTCAACTAAATTGTTGAGGCTGGCTAAGAACCTCGATCCTCTTGTCTCAGCCTCCCAAGTACTGAGATTACAAGTGTGCGCCACCACACCCAGCTCAAGGTGGGCTTTGCACAAAAGCAGAGGGTCAGGACTTAGAATACAATGGAAGCCTTATTACTATTACTTCAGGGGTTTAAAAAAAATCAAAGCCTGACTACGTTGACTGACTAATAAAGTCCTAACCATGACAGGGGCAGAGGCTTCTCCCCTTCTCCACAGTGCAGTCCCTCCAGGGAGGCTCACAACTAACAGAGCAGAAGTAAGAGACAAGCCATCAGGAGGGCAAATACTGACTGAAGGCCAAGGAACGCTCCGTGGAGATGCGGGTCCCTGAAGATGAGAATAACAGGAGGCAGCATGGAGGAGCTGTCTCCAGGTTTCAGAGTCTTTTTTTTTTTTCTTCTTGGTGGTCCTGGGGATTGAACCCAGGGGCATTCTGCCTCTGAGCTACACCCCAGTCCTATTTTATTTTTTATTTTGAAACAGGGTCTCGCTACATTGCCGAGAGCCTTGCTAAGTTGCTAAGGCTGGCTGTGAATCTGCAATCCTCCTGTTTCAGCCTTCCAAGTATTAGGATTACAGGCATGCACCACCACGCCCAGCTGTCAGAGTCTTCATTATGTTTATAAACCAAACTCCCTCATTTCTGGCATGCACTTAATGTAAATTCACTATTATCCCATCTTTTGAGGAATTACAATACAAAGGGAATTCAATTCCACAGGCATTAGAAAGCACGCTGACAGCCTGGAGGCCCTGCAAAGGCCTTCTGCATCTTCAGAGAAAAATGAAAACATGTCACAGTTTAGGTTCACGGCTGTAACCCAGAAAAGCATTTCTGTAACCCTCTTTCTTGCTCCTGCCTTCTCCATGGACTAGACAAAAAAGACACCAATCAAGAGAAGCTTTTCTCCCATAAATACCTAGAGAAAGAAACAGGATCCAGCCACCTGCCGGAACCTTGGTCATTGGGCATCTAGGCAGTGGGGAGCAAAGTTTGTCAGCCTCCCAAATCATAGTTATAAATTGCCAACTTTATCACCATATAGTTGTAAATCATCTCCATCGCTCCTACAGGTGAGTGAGTATCACCTGCCTTCCTTCTACCGTGTTGGCTTAAGGCTCTCGATTCCGTCCCAGTTCCCCCGTGATGTAGGGGCACATGCTCCAGTGAGACATTAACAAGTTATTTCACCAAGAAAGAAAGAAATTAGACCAGGGAGATGCTGAGGCCCAATCTACAAGGAGAGACCCTATGAAGACCCTTTCACAATAGTGAGATGGAAGATGGAGGTCTAATGAAAAGAAAATGAGAATCAAACAATGCCTTCAAAAGGAATATTCTTCCAGAGGAAATTAGCTTGAAGAAGAGACAGATGCCAATTTTACTGTTTTTCAGAACAAAACCAGACAATTTAAATAACAGACGAAGATTCTGCGTATAAATGAACATAAATCTTAACTAAGCATCTTAAATAAAAAAAAAATCCAAAAGTACTCAGTTCCTAGACCTAAAAGTTCCCAAATTGCTTAGTTAGAACCTGTTCTAGACAAGGAAAACAATCCACTCTTAAACCCAGACAGCCTGAAAGCTTACAGCATTTAAAACCATGGGTTTCATCCTATAATTAGTCCTGCAAAGTATGTGGCTTTGAAGACAGAGGAAAGCAAACAAGAAACCGGGAAACTGCTAAGGACGCTTGTGCTTTTGTGCGCAATCAGAACACAGTACAGGAGAGCACGGAGGAGCCTGATCCCAGGCCAACCTGGACGGCAAGAGAACATCTGACGATGTGCCCGGACATGTGGAATTAATTCCTAAGTAAGAAAGGAGATGGCCTTGAAGAATCAAAGATGGGGAGGGGTGGCAAAGACTGGCACACACACTATGCAGATGCAAAATCTCCCTCTCTGTTCAATCCCAGGCTAGCCGCAAGGAGCTGAGGTTTCTGATACATCTCTGTCCCACCTCCCAAACATACACAATGTCAAAAGCTGCCAGCCACTTTCTGAAGCAGATGGATTCAGATGACAATATTCTACTGTTAGATAAACACTGTGATTGTACAGATTTTCCCCATCCACTGATGATAACAAAGTATCACAATCACAGAAGACCAGAAAGGATAGTAAAACAAAATAGCCCACGTGCATGTTAGAGACAGCATCCAATATGCGACCCTGACTCCTAAAATTGAGAAGTCTTTAGAGAAGGAAATAAATAAATTTCTGGAGTAGAATTTTTATACTAGTAATAAAGGAGAAAGACATAAATAACTTGGCTCTCGGGTATAATTTAGTGAGGTCATCAGGCCCCAAAATGTTTAGCTTTCCTGCAATTCTGGTTATCAGCAATGTCTCCAGCTCTTTTTTATTTTTTTGTTTTGAAACAGGTTCTCCCTAGGTTGCTAAGGTGCTAGTTAAGTTGCTGAGGCTGGTCTTGAACCTGTGATCCTCCTGTCTCAGTTTCCCAAGTACAGGGATTACAGGTGTGTGCCCTCACACCCGGCTACTAATCTTCCTTAAACAGAAGAAAGAAGACTTTTAGGCTCAGAGACTTTTCCAGGCAAGGGCCCTGCTGAAATGCAATAACATTGCTCTGTTTCAATTGGTTATATTTTTCTTGTTATTTTTCTTTTGGTTTGTCATACTGGGTTTCCACTGGAGTAGCAACACAAAGTTTCCTTTTTAAAAAATTTAATTTCTGTTAAAAAATGAGGTAAAGAAAATGTTCAATAGTTAACAACAGATGCAGTCCAAAGATAAAGCAAAAATTCAAAGGAGATGAAAAAGAACAGCAAAGTTTGTGAAACATTAACTCATGCGATCTCATCTTGCTGGTCTCATAGACTACAGAAATGCAGTAAATTTCATAAATAAAGGACAAAGCATTGCCACTTGCTCCTACAGCCCTCTCTCAATTCTTGGCAGGAGACCATTCTTCCTGAGCCTCATGTATTTCTCCATGTCTTACGAGCAAGGCACTGACTGTCTTGTGTTTCACACACTCATTGTGAAGATGTTTGTAGAGCGAACAGCCTTGGGAGATAAAGATGGTTTCTCCCTTGAGAAAAGAGGGCAGGTTTGCTTATAGATCTAGAAGGTAAAGACAGTGACTTCCCCTGGAGCAAAGGACACCCATGCTGACTACCCATTGAAAAGGATGCAGGCTTCCTCAGCACAAGGCTCCTCTCCTGTAACACAACCCCTCCCGATATGCACGTCATCTGGCCCACTTTGCATCACCCTGTGGAAATAGAGGCGTCTAGGATGTTACTGTCTGAATGTTACTGTCTCTCCCCCCAGACCTAACCCCTAAGGTGATGGTGTTAAGATGTGGGGCCTTTGGGAGGTGATAAATCATGAAGGTAAAGCCGTCATGAATGAAGTGGTACACTTATAAAAAGAGGCCCTATGGGACTTGTTTGTCCCTTCTGCTCTGTAAAATCACAGTTGAGAAGGTGCCATCTATGCATCAGGGAACACACACCCTCATCAGACACCAAAACTGCCAGTGCCTTGATCCTGGACTTCCCAGACTCCACAGTTGTGATGATAAATTCCGGTTCTTTACAAGTAACTAGTCTGTTGCATCTTGTTATAGCAGCCCAAGTGGACCAAGACAGAGAACTAGCACGACAATGCTGATATCTGGCTACAGCTGTTGTTGTAGTAACCTGTCCTTCACCTGACTTTAGAGTCTCATGTCTTATATCAACACAAAATAATGGCAAATCAATTTGTTAGCTTGTAAGTAGCATAGAATCTCAGACCTTTCCCAGTTTTTGAAAGTCCTCACCTCATTGTGAATTTCTTCTCCTTGTTTCAAAACTGCAGGCTCAAAGGATTTCAAAGAGACGTCGCCATTGTCCATGTCCTCACGGACATTCTGCAGAGCCAACTGGCAGCGCTGCGAAATATAATCCAAGGTCCCAGTCGAGCACTGCCAAGACAGACAGCAACCAAGATTATAAGCGAGATTCAAGTTTACCATCCACTCTTCCTAACATTGTTTACATTGTCTCTTTTCTATGCATTCATCTGTTGACCCCAGCGCCCATACTCCTTAACCCAAGAATTACCAGAGTGGCTGGCTCACTGGATCCTGTGCTGCCAGCTCAGCCTCATCCAGCCCATTCAGCTTGCAGGCTTTCTTTTATTGGTGGGTCTCCTATCTCCTATCTCTAACTACACAGTAGGCATCCTGAGGCTAAGGCCCGATTTATAGACATCTATATTTTTTTCTACATATACTACATCATCTAGAACTGAGTCCTAAATGTAGAAGAAACTCAGTAAATAATTATTGGATGAATAACTACTTAACCAAGAAGTCAAGGACACTAATTTTATCTAAAGTCCCATGAGCCTAACAATGGGAAAGAAAGGTTTCCAGACCAAGAACTGGTTCAAAACACATGAAACAGAGCAGTTATGGTGGTGGGAGCCGGGGGCGGGGGAGACTGAATTTATAAACACAAGGCAAAGAACTTATTTCCCTTTTCTACTAAAACCATAAACCTTGGCAGAACAGATTCTTCAAATAATGGAGAATAAGTGGCTGGGGCCGTCAAAGTACATCCAAAGGCAGAACTTAGTACTTGGGTATCAGCAAGGACACAGATAACTAGCTCATCTCTCTCCCAGTCTGTGGGAACAAAACAGAGGTCAAATGGACAAACTTCTTGAATGATCATATGTTAAAGAGGATGCAGATGGGATATGCATCCATTTGTTTCAGTAATGACATGATTTCCTAGAATGATAAAAACCAAGCTATATATATCCTTTAGACGCAATGAGGGAACTGTATCTCTAAAATATTTTTATTTTCATATTTATAATTTAAACTGAGCCCTTGGAGATAACCTTGGAGGCTAATCCTCTGGTATAAAAATTCCTTGTGCAGTTATTGCCACTTTATACAATGTGACACCCACAAGCCTGGGAAAAACAGTTTCTGTGCCATAAAAACAGAAGCTTGACTAATATATATTTTAACATGGTGACCCCAGAGTGCCAAGAGCACACGGGCAGGCAGCTCCAATTTTCTACAAAGAATAGAGGTGAGTTCCCACTCTCTTTCCTGCGACAGTCCCACCCCGACACACTTTTAAATAACGTTCTGTCTAGAAAGTTACCCTCCTACGCCTTCACTTCCCTAAGTATGGAGTGACCCACAGAAGAGGTTTATTAACTGCAGGGCCACTTACTCTAGTGAAAGATGGGAAACAATTTTAATTTCCCCTCAAAAGGGAACCAGTTAAATAAACTATGGTGTAACCTTATTTGCGGTTTAAAAAAAGGTATGGGGAAGGGAGATTCTAATCCCCCAGGTACAGGGAGTTTTATTTGGCGTAAAGAACCTTGATCAGGCCTGGGTTTTCTGAGTTTCTATTCTTTTTATTTTGGCCACAGATTTATTGAAATATAATTCACATATAAAATTCAACCATCTAGCCGGGCATGGTGGCACATGCTTGTAATCCCAGTACTTGAGAGGCTAGACTGGAGGATCCGGGTTCGCCGCCAGCCTCAGGCCCGCCGCAACTTTGTGAGACCCGGTTTCAAAATAAAGTATAAAAAATAGGGCCCGGAGTGTATCTTGGAGGTAGAACACCCCTTGGTTCAATCCCTGGTACCGCAAAAAAAAAAAAAATTTTTTCAACCATTTGCCCAATGTTGTGGTGTACCCCTGTAATACCAGCACTTGGGAGGCAGAGACAGGAGGATCACAGATTCAAGGCCCACCTCAGCAACTTAGCAAGCCCCTCAGCAATTTGGTGAGACCCTGTTTCAAAATAATAAAACAGAGCTGGGGGTGTTGCTCAGAGGTAGAATGCCCCTGGGATGAATCCCCAGTACCACAACCAAAAAAAAAAATTCAATATTTTTAGTATATTCAGAGTTGTGTGACTATCAGTACAGTTAATTTTAGAATAATTTCGTTACCCCAAAATGAAACCCTATGCCCTTCATTTCCAACCCTTCCAGCCCTAAGCAACCACTAATCTACTTTCCATGTCCATAAATAGGCCTATTCTGGCTATTTCATATAAATGACATCATATCATATGTGGTCGTCTGTGACTGGCTTCTTATGCTCACCATGTTTTCATGGTCATCCATTTTGCAGCATGTAACAGCACTTCGTTCCTCTTTATTGCCAGATAATGTTCTAGTACATGAATATGCCGCATTTTGTTTATCCATTTGTTAAGTGATGAACCTTAGGGTTGTGTCCGCTTTTTGGCTATTATGAATCAAGCTACTATGAACATTCACGTACAAGTTTTCATTTCAAAATACCATTTCCTTAAGATGATCTGTTTTCATAAAAATTAAAGGGAAACTGGTAGGGTCAAGGAAGAAGATCAGGGGAAAAGGAGGAGAGGAGGGCAACAGGAGGTACGAGGGACTGAAATTACATTATGTGCATATATGAATATGCCACAAGGAAACCCGCTATTCTGTGTAATTATTATGCACGAACAAAAAATAATAAAAAAGAAAAGTAGGCAGTTTGATAACAAACAAACAAAAAAGCCCAATAACTGAGGAATGCATCAAATAGCCATCCTTGCATAATATTGATTTGTGGATTCAGTTATACATAGTTGTATTAAATACATTATTAATAGACTATAATAAATAATAGACTAATTTAGAAGAAAAGGCAATTTGTTTTCTACCTATTGTGAATAGGTGGAGAACAGGAAATCATTTTGTTTGGCACAGATGAGTCACATAATGTTAATATAGAGCCGGGCGTGGTGGCGCACGCTTGTAATCCCAGTACTTTGGGAAGCGGAGACCGGAGGATCCGGGTTCGCGGCCAGCCTCAGCTTTCTCTTTCTCTCTCTCTCTCTCTCTCTCTCTCTCTCTCTCTCCTTAGTGAGGCCCTCCGCAACTTCATGAGACCCAGTTTCAAAATAAAGTATAAAAAATA
>PVJS01011820.1:0-44991 GCA_004027185.1 Glis glis
GGAGAGAGAGAAAGAGAGAGAGAGAGAGAGAGAGAGAGAGACAGGGAGAGAGAGAGAGAAAGACAGGGAGAGAGAGAGAGAAAGACAGGGAGAGAGAGAGAGCTGAGGCCAGCCACGAACCCGGATCCTCCGGTCTCTGCCTCCCTAAGTACTGGGATTACAAGCGTGCGCCACCACGCCTGGCTGGCCTCCTTTTGATTTTTAAGAGCTCTTGTTAATGTTATAGATATTTTTGCCTGTCTTCTAAGGTTGTAGATCATTTTTTAAGGTCTATTGTATTTTATGGTATCTTTTGTCATGCAAAAGTTTTGAATTATATTTAGTCATCTACAAGTATGTTTTCTCTTACAGTTTCTACCTTGTCGAAAGAAGTCAACTACTCAGCTCCTAGATTATACTGATGGTTCCTAGATTTTCTTACAGGATTTAAACGTATTTATTTTACATCTTAGTCATTGATTCTTCGAAATCTCTCTAGTATTTATTTTTGGAATTGGTATGAGATGAAGATCTGGTTTTCTCTTCTTAAGCCAGATGAATAGCCAGTTTACCAGCCCCTTCTATTATTAAACAGCCCATCCTTTTGCCACTAAGTTGAAATGTCTCTTATGTTGTATAGTAAATCTTCATTTATATTTGGAACTATTTCTTGATATTCTATTTGAGATATTCTCTAAACTTTGGGCCTATTTCAGTTCTCACTGATTTAATTATAATAGCTTAACAGGATTTTCTGATTTCTGGTAAATCAGATTACACAGATGACTTCTAAGGTAGTTATCAACTGTAGGTAGATACATTAAAACCCTATTTTCCAGACAACAGTGGATGCAAGTAGAAACTAATATACCAACATAACATTTGTACAGTTAAAACATTTTTTTCAAAATCAATCTTCCCAGGTCTATTTTTATAGGAACTGATATGGGAAGAAAAGACTTAAGGTGATCTTATAAAAATGGCAGTTCTGTCTACTTTTCAGTCCTTCGATGATGACCTGTGTTAACCGTACTGTTTCCTCGCCCCCCAGGCTGGTTCTGCAGAGGAGTCATCCCTGACAGCATCTTCACTCTGAGCTCCGTCTGCTTCCCCGTGGGACACCACTTCAGGTAGAACTCTGGCGTGTTCTTGGAGAGGAATTCCATGGGGACTGTACCTGACCCTCTGAGATCGACCAAAACTTCCCTGATTGCAGCTTCTTTAAAAGAAGAGGCTCGAGGAGAGCTGCAGGCTGCTTCACCCCAGCACCAACCAGCTCACCTGGGTAAGAATGCCAACGGCCTTGCAGATGCCCCTACAGGACCAAGCCTCGGCCCCGGCACAGCCGCCGAGTCCCTGATGCAGCCTCGTGAGCATGAGACCACCCAGGCAGACATGTCTTCTCCGGGTGTCTTCAATGAGCTGGAGAAAGCGTCTCCCACACGCCACTCCCCTGGACATCCCCAGCTGCCCCCAAGCAGCGGCGAGTCCACAGTACCAGCCCAGGGTCCTACAGCAGGAAAGGATCTTATACACGCCCCACTGACGATGCCCGCCAATCAGCACACCCCCCAGGCCATCCCAGGCGATCAGCCCCACGCCTGCAGCATTCCGTCAGGCCCTGAGGATTCCTTGGTGAAACCACAGCAGAGAACTTCGAATGGAGAGCAAACTGAAAAGTCCAGTTGTCCTGCAGGGGGCACCTGTGGCAGCAGCAATGACCCAGGGGCCTGTGATTTTCCTTCTCAAGAAACAATCCAGGGAAAGGTACAGACGCCAAAGACCACAGCCGGGGTGTGCAGTCTTTCTCCCTCCTCTGCAGGTGGACCTGAGGGGGAAAGGCAGCGAGCCGTCTGTGACTCCACGACGGGGTCCTGTGAACCTCCAGCCAGAGAAGATGGATGTTCAGAGAACAAACAGCCCTCTGCCACCGCCTCGGACCCCCAAGGCATAGCAACCGGGACACCTCAGCCGCCCCACCTCACCAGCGAAGGTTCGACGTGTCCTCCGGATCCGGAAAAGGTGCTGTTGTCAGCACAACATCAGGTGTCGAGGTTCAAAGAAGCCAGTACGATGACCCACCAAGCTGAAAGTGAGACCAAGGAAGTCCCCAGCAAGGCTCTGCAAGATGCCGAGGTGCAGGCGGTGGCGAGTGTGGAGAGCAGATCGGTCTCCACCAGCCCCAGCATCCTCGCCGCATTCTTAAAGGAAACCCCGGCCCCTGCATGCCTAGAGCGTCAAGAGCAGCTGCGTGTGGTTTGCCAGGGCGGTGGCGGAGGAAGCCACGTGTTGGAGCTCTCTAACAGCACGCTAGCCCCACAGGTGCACATCCGGGCCGCCTTCCAAGGGGGATGTGAACCAGCGAGCCTACCAGAGGACACCCTTCAACCCTCAGCCACCAGTGTGGCCTCCAGCCAGGCCCGGGATCGGGGTAAGGGTGTCACTCCGGCCAGGGAAGAGCCAACCTCTGGACAGCTTTCAGGTACTGATACTACGTCCCTGAAAGCTAGCCCCATGGACCAGATTTCTATCAGGGCAGACAATCAACTTGAAATAAGTCAGGAATTGGGGGCATCTGAAACCAAGCCATCTGACAGCAAAACAGACCCAGACTGCAAACTGAACGACTCCTGTAGCCCTGCCAGCAAGGAGGACCAGTCCGGGAGCTTGGGCCCCACTAATAAAGGAGGTGCAAAGGCGAGGAAGCCGGAGTCGCCCCAGATAGTCCCGGAACCGGAGTCCACCGGCGCCGATACCCGACTGCTCAGTCCTAACGGAGGCGCGGGGTCGGCTGCCAGTCCCACCCCCTCCCCGATTAGGAAGAACCAGGAGGGCGTCGGAGAGGAAAACAGACAGCCCAAGACGGCCACGAGCCTGAGCCTGCCGTGCGAGGCCATGGGCGACTCGAGCCCGGGGTCCGGCAAGAGGACCCCTGCGCGCTCGGTGAAGGCCAGCCCGCGCCGCGCCAGCCGCGTCAGCGAGTTCCTCAAGGAGCTCAACGTGACGGCCGCGCAGGGGCTCACGCCCGGCGAGAAGAAGAAGCAGCTGGGCTCCGACTCCAAGCTGCAGCTGAAGCAGTCCAAGCGCGTCAAGGACGTGGTGTGGGACGAGCAGGGCATGACCTGGGAAGTGTACGGTGCTTCCTTGGACCCCGAGTCCCTGGGAATCGCCATCCAGAACCATTTGCAGAGACAGATTAGGGAGCATGAGAAATTAATCAAAACGCAGAGCGGCCAGACCCGGAGGTCCATCTCCTCGGACACGTCCTCAAATAAGAAGCTCAAGGGCAGGCAGCACGGCGTCCTACAGTCCATGCTGCAGAACTTCCGGCGCCCCAACTGCTGCGTGCGCCCCGCCCCTTCCTCTGTGTTAGACTGAGAGGGGACGTGGAGGCAGGCCCGCGGACGCCCGGATGGTGTGCATCTGTGTCCAGCTATGGCAAAGCCTACTTCGGTTTTTTCCTGAGAGACTAGGAAGAAAAAGCAAGTATTAACTGTAGTAAATTGCTATTAAAAATGCTTGGGTCTTTTCGCTGACGCTCCATAACTAAAAATGTCATTTCGATATTAAAAAAAGAAACAAGAGAAGCAAGCTTCACTGAAGGTTAGCAACCTTAATTAAGTGGAAATAATATTCATTGGGATTTTTTTAACTATAACCTAGCTTATAGAAATAACGTTACCATTATACATGTGTCATTTTGTATTTACTGCCTCAATTTAAAATAGCAAAACCACTATTAGCAGAAACCATTATAATTTCTAGTCCTATTGCAATAAGAATGCCATTGCCACACAAATTTTAACTAGGTAATAAGAACCATAATGTAAAAAAAATGAAACAAATTCGGCTCATTCTTAGGCCAGATAACATTAAATGAAAGAATTTTAATGTGTAAAATGTCAAATATAAATTAATATTTGTAAACACCCGCGGTTAACCCTTTTCATATGCCATGTATAGCTGTTAAAATTACAGAAAAGTAATACTAGGAAAATTCGCTAAGACTTTAATTATGAGTACTGTCTACATGAAACATGGATATACAAATACACATTTTCCTGTACTGAGGACAAAGTGCAGCTCTTTGATTCTGTCCAAATTAAATTCATGTTATTTTACCCCTAGAGGAAGTACATGGAACTGGGTTCTTGAACAAACGTCATCAAATTAGGGATAATAGTAAATTTTATGTTGTACGGGTGTTCTCCAGTAATAGTCTACTGAGAATACTAAGGTTCTGGTAAGGAATTATAAACAGCGGATTTCCGAACACTGTTTTGTGTGTGTTGGTGAAAGAAAGGTCTCATGAGTGACAAAAACAATATGTTTAATCAGGACTCCTGTAAACAGCATGAAATCCATGTCTTTCAATTTGGTTCAGTAGTTTCTAATAGCAAATGTGGCCAACACCAAATGGAACACAGGCTTCCTTATATGTAGACTAACATCCTCTAATTGTTTAAGTCAATGATCTAGAGTAAAAAGATAATTTCTGCAAACTTTTGATTTTAAGAGCAATACCATTGTATCTCAATCTTCAAACTGTCCCAAAAAAAAAAAGCTCGGGGTTTGAGCTTTGGGTGGTCCATGTCCCTTGAGAACATTGGCATATATCTGAGCTCACTGGTCTCTAGAAGAAGGGGGTGTCCCTGAGATACAGGAGTGTCCTCCAAGACTCTGTCCTGGGGCGACTAGCAGTGGCCTGGAAGTTGGGGTACTGTGGAAAAGGAGGATAGTCAGAGGACCTAGCAAGGGTACCCTTCCTCAGTTCATTGTAGGGAGAGCACTAGTCTCCATTTTGCATTCGGAAAGTCAGACTGCTGGATGTTGGATGGGGTAACTAGTTGCCTTCTCGGAACTCATCCCCCGCCATGAGCCAGAAAAGAATATCTGACCATGCATTCTTTCTTCAGAGACTCAAATACCATTGGTATAGCCAATTCATAGCATCTATTTTGACTTTTTTATATTTAATTTTATTTTGCAGATTCTAAGCATAAAGAGGAAAAGTCATACCCGAACTTTAGCATCCTAAGTTAGGCTGGGCACAACCTAAATTAGTAAATAGCCTTTGGTTTCTTTCAAAGTAATTTAACTATAGATCAGCCTGCATAAGTAGACCACAGTGACAGCCTTCTCAGATCCTGAGAACAGTAATTACAGTTGTTACACTTGAGACTCATAATGAATTTTTTAATAAGGCACATTTTTCAGTTTCTAACTAATTGGCCTCTATTAAGAATGCTATCTAAAGTAGAAATTACCATCAAATAACCAATCAGATTACTATTAATGATGGGAGATTTAATCTAAAACTCTCTTTGAGCTTCAAGTACCCATTTTTCTCTGTTGCCTTTGCCAGAACATGTTCTATCTCCCATCTCTTGCCCCGCTGGCCATGGTCGGCACACCTAGGCACATGCTGTGTATACACGGAGTATACCCTGTGCACACAGGAGCAGCTGTCTCAGTGCCCACTCCAGATGGGCAGGTCCCAGGTAATCCTCTGTTGAGAAGTGGCTAGAACAGGCTGTTCCCACATGACAACAGGAGAGAAGAAAGAAGTCAGCAACCGGCAATAATATCTATTTTCATGAGTTTCGAGTAACCACATGATTTATAAATAGTTAAATGAAGCAGAGGCCTAAGAGAGTTGTAGGCATTTGTCCCGCATTAAATAAATCAAAACTGCTGAGTTGGGGTATCGTCCTTGTGCCTCTGAAATTAAAACTTCCTGCAAAAATGTTTGATAGCCTAAGTTTTGTTTTCTTTGGTGCTAGAACTAAATTCTTGACTTCTTCAATACTCTAGAAATTGTCACAAAATAGTACAAACCCTTTCTTATTTTGTTGCTTATTAAATTTTCCAAAACTAACAGCTTTTAGAAACATTAACATAAATATATCATCAAATGGATAGATAAGATAGAAGGCTATTCAAGACAGTGTTTTTACATTTTGATACCTACCCTCAGCCACTCACACAATAAAACCTGGTTTGAAAATATTTCTTCATGTCAATATGTAACACAGCATTAGACATTTAGTACATCATTTGGGACCCATGGGTTCATTCAACAAGGGAAGTTGCAAAATCATTTTCCTGGCAGACTTTAAACTTGCTCAGTTAATTCCCTGCTTTACCTATATGGCACATATTGGGTTGAAAGTTGTTCTTAATTTCTTTGACATGCAATTTGCTCCTTTTTAAGGCATCTTGGTTTTTTTAAATATAGAGAAGAAATACTTTATTGAATCAAGAAATAGAAAATATTTCTTAAGCCAGTAATAAAAGATATGAGTTAGAACTCGGTGACTTGAAGATTGTTCAACACTTAAAATGTGAAGATGACGTATCATTTAATGAGTGGACACTAGAGATTTTTATATTAAATATTAATTGTTTTATGTCTATGGCACACGAAAATATATCAAAGCTTCAGCTGTCATATGTTTATCTAGAATGCCTTTCTAAGTATGTCTTTTTGGATTATTGGCTTTTGATGCCACAGATCAGCTACTTTGCATACAGTAAAATCCTAACCTTTCTGTTTTGGATCAATGGCGTAAGTTGAACATTTTGTTAAGTCAAGGTTAACCAGAAACCTTTTCATTTATGTTTAAGATGAAATATTTATAAAATGTATTAGTATGCTTTCCTACCTTACAAGTTCAGCTATATTGAATGTAATTTGGTATATGATAATTTTTTAATCTAGAGAATCATTTGATACTCATTAATTTGGATATCAGTATTCTTCATGTTATAGGTTAAACATCAAAATTGAAATAAATTGGACTAAATATGCTCATGTAACATATACTCTACAGGTTGGATTTTGAAGCCAAATGCTTAATAGGAGCTTGCTATCTTAAGATAGAAAGCAGAAGAGGAAAATGACATTTGGTTGTATTATTGAAGGTTTTACTATTCCTAGTATATTCTAATGTCATTTCTCTCATTTTGGGAAGAACATTAGAATAATTTCTCATCCTGGGAATAGCTGTATATACCACACCAAGAATAGAATTCAATGTGTCTTTAAAATTTGTTTACAGAAGATATGTACAATGTGCTGTTAAGCAAATTGTCTGACCTTTGCTGTATTCACTGTTGCTGTTTTGCTGCCAAAAAATGAGAAATGATTCTCTTCTTTTCCTCCTACATATTGTCCAAGTGTTTAAAAAACATTGTCCACTTCTAGTACCATGTGATTCTCCATATCCCTTGTCTACTTTTTCAGAATCAGTATAAAGAAAAACAGTACATTAGGATAAGGTTTGCATATACGTATATGTGTTTTTATTGAAAATTGGGCACTTGTAGCCTTGTGTAGAACTCTACCTGCCTGATTTACTAATTATCTACAACGCTGCCATGGAGATGAGACTGTTTATTCTCTCCCGCTTTGTCCTAAGTGGTGTTTGAGAAAAGCCTGTGAATTTTCCTCTGTGATAATAACACAGTGAACTCAGCAGTAATCTTGAATATGTGAGCTAACCACCTTGTCTCCACCCCCATTTTGTCTACACCATGAATCATGTCCACCTCAGCATTTGCTGTATCACATTCATATCTGAGCATTTTGTTTTCTGCTAGTGGTGTTCCTTGATGTCGTCTGTGGCTCTTTTGGTTGATTCTCTCCAAGTGCAAGTTAGCTGCTGCCACCTGGCAAGTAACAGGCGATGTGCTGAATCTCCTGTCCATCCTTGTAACTATATCCTTCTTAATGAAATTCTGCAACTGGCTGAGTAATTATAAATGTCATCTGTGCAGACGCATGGGCTTTAGAATGACTACACAATTTTGAACGTTTTGCAAAAGAGGAAAAAATAGTCTTGTATATACGGAAACAGATTTCCACGAACTTTATCCTGCTCTTGGAAGAAAAAGAAAAGATTTCTCCTTGGCTTCAGAAATCAAATAGACAAAGACCAAGGACATAAAAGATGAATTGAGGTGGAAAAATTCTGACTCAAAAGTAATCAGTGACATCTGCCAGAGGTCATTACAACTACTTTTAACTGTGAACACTCACCAGCTAAACTACTCACCTGCCACAACCAAAATAACCTCTCTCAAAGTAAAACAAATGCATCTGTATATATGTATAGATAGGAACAAAAAAAAAATAAAAAATCCTGAAACATTACTTTTGCCTGTTAGGAAAAATCAAGGTGATGATAATTATAAAGGACACTCAAATAACCGTGGGACTTGATGAAATGACTGTGGGGCCAGAATGGTGCAATGAGATGTTATTTACAAGTTTTTTTTAAGACCCAGATATCTCAGATACTAATCATGAGAATAAAGACTGTTGAATATGAAATTAAAGCCAAGCAATAATGTGCCAAAAAGAGGCAGTTATACCAGCAAGTGCATCTATTATGGGCACACTGTTGTCTAATTATGGTTTGCTCTATGAAGATTTGACTGTAACCCAGAGGATAAACTAAGTGAAGGCGTAATTTCTGCTTTCTTGTTGGAAAAATGTGTTTAGGAGCTCCAGTAAGACGTATGACACTAGTGAACATGAGCAGAGACAGAGTCAACATCTCTTTTCATGTAGCCAAGATAGAAGAGGAGCCACAAAAAGTCTTGCTGGCTTAAAATTCAAGACAGCTCCAGCCAAAAACTTTGGTCAAGGGGTGGGGGTGAGGTGTTAAACTTACAGTAACTATTCTTCCTGGACCCTAATATGGTCGAAAGCAATTCTATTAACTCTACCCAGAGGATTGCCAGCCTTAGCTAAGAAAAAATGGGTTCCCCAATGTAAAAACTACTAAAATATGAGTACTTGTATCAAAAGGGGCCTCAAATAATGCCTTACAGAAAATGATATTGCAGATGTTCATTTCTAAATACTAATTCTTCATCAAGTGTCTTTCTAGGTTCACACTCAATATTAATTGGCTAAAAAATAGTTGGAATTAAAATCACATATTTTACACTTCAGGAAAGATACAACCAGTGTGGTGATAATTATGATGAGGTACCCTAGTGATTTAAGGGTAGTACGGAGAATTAAATGCAAGAAAAATGCTAACTTCTTTCTTGATCTCTTAAATGTGGAGATGTTACCAATTTATTTCTGGGGAGAAAATTATAGTTGGCTTTTTTTTTTTACATTGCTGCTAGTATTACCCTTTGTTGCTTTAAAAATAAAATCGTCTCTTCTTTAGAAAAACCTTGAAGCAGTTAAACAATTTCTTTCAGATTCGTATCATTGCTTTTAATAACATGTAAAGCCTGTGTGTAGAGCAAACTATATTGAATGAGTGGAAGGAGCTTACCCATGTTAATCAGCACCCTTAGTAATTTTAGCTTAGATTCCTTAGCATTTGTTTTCAACCACATCTTTGAGTAAATTGTTTTCTATCATGTCTTAAACCGATGCCAGTAAATCAGACTACAGTATTACAGTCCTGCTCCTCAATCCCTGGAAGAAAGGAGAGACTTATTCTTGCTTTAAGGGCATCTAGAGATAACTTTTACTGTGGTTGAGAAAGGTCAGCATGGCCTGAAAACTCAAGAAAAATATATACTAGGAATCACTAAGTTTCTAAATGTATTTATCTCTGCTGTACTAATGTGTGAACAATATGTCATGCATATAATGTAGCTGGTCGTGGAATGTCAGTACATTCTGTGAGTGTGTACAGTCTGTGAATGACTGGCTTGCTATTTTTATGTGTAGAAAAAAATAACATGCTGTATCCCATTTAAAAGCCGATTCCTATCATCAGGTAGGCACGTGTGCAAAAGTGAATAAAGCCAACAAAAGCGTGCATGTATATTCAGTATCGGAATCTGTCCTTTCATTTTTGAAGGTCAGAAAGGGCTGTTTTTTTGTTTTGCTTCTCTTTCATGTCTAAGAGTAGATAACATAATTATCACAAAGGCTGAATACAGTAATCGGTACATTGGCATATTACTAAATATGCCGGGGCTAGTTACCCATGCCATTAGTCACAGGTAAGGTCAGTTCTTTGACCACTGGGATGACTTGCATTCCTCATACATCCTCTCCATGTTAAGCGTGTGTAGGATGTACATACTATGGGTGTGATTGTGTACATACCTTGTATGAATTATCTAAATCTTAAAAGCAGCTGCAGGGAAGCAGGGAGAAGAAAGAGTTGTTCAGAAGCCTCAAAGGGCTAATCAATATGTATTTTCACTTTCTACACATAAAAATGTATGCAGAGCATAACTGTAAATAGCTTATCCACATATATATGCACACATAGAAGCATTTTATTCATACTAGTATATTTGAATAAATCACAAAACAACTAATTGAAAGCGACAACTTTCTTTACTTTTCTGTTTTACAGTAATTAATATTGAACCCAATGTTCCATCTTAAGTGAGTCACTCCCTGGTAGCAGATTTCCTGCTTAGGAAAGCCCAGTCCTGCTGGGCTACAAAAATCTAGTTAGCATCTTACTTAAGCAGAGTAAGTAAGCAGTTTCAAAGTATTAGTGCCATTCTTTAAGCACCTAATTTTGTATCTGGAAATGACAAACACTGGGGAAGACCACCTGTATTTTGGAGACTCCATTTGGACACTTATCAGCAGTGTGTTTATTTGCATAGGCTAATAAAAGTTCTACATTTTTTGGAGATATATTCCTGGATTTCAAAAGTGTGTATAATCACTCAAAGTGGAAAAAATTGCAAGCATTCTTCTCTTGAGATCAGCAAAACAATTTTTACCAACACCAAAGAAAAGTCAAAGATTAAAATAAAAAAAAATTACAGATAATGTCGGTAGAATAATAGGATATGAGCAAGGGGGAATTCCTTAAGAAGGACTCAAACACTAAATTACTATTCTTGATAATAGGTGATTCTGTGTGAACTGAATATCAAGGTCAGAGTCATTAGCAGGCGAATGTTAACACTGGACAAGGTTTTTCAATTTATCACAATTTCAACCAGCAAATTGATATTGTTTGAATTTCTCTCATTTCTTCTCAAAGGAGATGCTCTATTAAGGATCAAAAAATCTGACCTGGTTCCTAAAACATAATATAATTTGACCCTAAATTCCTCAACACTAAAAATTATGTTGCTGGTTATTGGGTAGAAGATATAAATGGAAATACAATTACCCCTTGATAAAGAGTTTCATTTGGAAAAGTACAAATCTAACCACTTCTCAGTAAAGAGTTAAGAATAACATTTAAACACATATTCATGTTTTAGAGAATGATTGTGCCATCCTTATGCCTTAGATAAAAGTAAACTGTTAACCAACTATAAACACTACATTTACAACTATAGCTGGCAATGTTTTTAACTACTAAAAATATACTCAGTTATAAGAGCAGTATACCTGAAACCTTGATGTTTATCAATATTTGCTGTTGAGTAAAAGAAAAACGTATGCAATTTTGGAAGATTTGTATTAATTTAAATGATACCAAGAAAAATTATAACTATTAACATGAGAATCATTTGCATGTAAATACTCAGCTGAGAAAGGCCAAAAGTGTAGTGTATTGTTAAATCATTAAAGAAACAGAAATATTCAAAATGGAAAGTATTTATGAATGTACCAATATTAGAATCTAAAGTTATGTCTTGTCATAGTGTCTATATACAAAGATCATAAAAATAGTTTATTTAAGAAAGTTCCCATTCCCTGGATATTGACCAATAAAACTTCATTTCCTAGAAAAAGATGGAACGTTATGATTTATACAAGAATAGATAAAGATTTTAGAATTCAATGCACTCCCACCTTCACTTCAGATCTGATCTTTGAATGAATGTTAAAAATACTGAAATTCAACTGATAACTTAGTGTTACCCTCAAAAGAAATTACAATATGATTTTTTGCATCTCACTTTCCATAATAAATATAATATAGAATAAAATGTACTGTTTTTTGTTGGTGTTGTTATTGCTGTTGGCTGCTGCTGCTGAAATTGTTCTTTTATTCCTGGATGTTTGCAATCAGTTGGTTTTCCACTTGACACGTTTCTGCTAGGAATCTGCGGTGGAGCTGAAGATACGTACAATGAAGGAGCTTCTCTCCGTTAATTAAAGTAGAATTCCCTACAATCTGCAATGCCTCCAGGTCATCAGAAGCAGCAGTTTTTCCTGCACTTGATGGCACAGCAGTGTAGCAGTGTGTGTGTGTGCGTGTGTGTGTGTGTGTGTGTGTGTGTGTGTGCTTTTGCTGTAGTTTGGTGAGTGATGAGAACATAGTACTAGTGGAAATACAGGTGGTGGTTGGGGTTCCAAGGCACTTAGATTGCCTCATGCCCAGGCCTAGCTACCTCTTACCCTGGGCCATCCAGGTGTCTGTTATGTCATTCCAGCCTCTTGGGCTGCTCCCGGGTGAGTAAATCAGGATCCTGATGTCTAGATTCCTAGATGGTCATGGAGAGCCCAGCCTTGCCCTCCACTCTAGCTTGACCATTAAAACTAACACTATGATTTGATCTCCTTTTGTCTCCTTGAATCTGTCTTCATCAAAGAATTGTAAAGAAGGAGAGATGTAAGATTTATAAACCCAAAATTTCAAAAAAATGGTTTAGTAAATTTTCCATAAACTTTTTTTTTTTTTTTTTGCTGTACCGAGGATTGAACCCGGGGGCATTCTACCTCTGCGCTACACCCCCAGCCCTATGTTTTATACTTTATTTTGAAACCGTGTCTCACGAAGTTGCGGAGAGCCTCACTAAGTAGAGAAAGAGACAGAGAGAAACAGGGAGATAGAGAGAGAGAGCTGAGGCTGGCCGCGAACCCGGATCCTCCGGTCTCCGCCTCCCAAAGTACTGGGATTACAAGCATGCACCACCACACCCGGCTTCCATAAACTTTAAACAGGGACTCTTAAACTTCCAAGAGCCATACTCCCCCTCCAATGAACGTGTAAATATAAATGCATACTATTTCAGCCTTAAATGGTGTCCCAAAGCTTCCATTATTTAACTCTCAATGTCTCAAGACATTCCTTCTTAGCAATATTAAACCTTGTGCATTTCCAAAGATATAAAAGCCATTCATGGAGAGGCTAATCAGGCAACAGGCCTCGGGGTGGCTGAGCTGCCTATAGCTGTTTATGTCACACCAGCAGTGGGTTGTCTCATTAGGTGCCATTTCTAACCAACTGTTCTCGCTCATCCACATCTTCAGTACACAGAATAGCAGCCTTTATAGCATAATCTCACTTCACCGGACTGATCGTGAACCCAAAATACCTCTTGTTCCTTGTGAAGAAGGGCCTGCTCTCCGTAAACCTCCCAAGATCACTTTCAGTCTACCACACCATCTTCATCCTATTAAAAACATCATAAACTGGGTGGCTTGTCAACAACATAAATTTATTTCACACAGTTCTAGAGACTAGGAAGTCCATCAGATCAAAGCCGACTTGGCGTCTGGTAAAGGTCCACTTTCTGGCTCATAGATGATGCCACCTTGCTGTGTCGTCACATGGTGGAAGGGGAGTGGTGTCTCTCAAGCTTCTTTTATAAGGACATTCATGCCACGCCGAGGATTCTACCTCTGACCTAATCACACCCCCAAAGCCCCAGACCCTGATTCCATAACCTTGGCATTTAGGATTTCAATGTGAATTTTGGGTGGACACAAACATTAAGACCATAGTACCCACATTCTTAACGAACTCCTGAATGCCAACATTATTTAATTTTTCTCAACATCATTCTGAATTCAATGAGCTAATTTTCAGAGTTCTAAAATGTTTAGACTCTAATAACTATCTTAACGATGTTCTGCCGCCAGTTTTTCTAAATATATCATGAAGGACTAACATAGTTGAAATTCAGGTTGTCAGGGTAGAGGCTGAAAGTGCATACAGAGATTTGTAGTGGGAGTATTGGCATCTCAAGAATGATAGTTCCCTGCACCTTTTTTTAGTCCCACTTGACACCTCTCAATCAAATTGCACAAGAACCTTGGCCTACCATTAAAAATAATTAAGCAGGATGTCATTGCCAAAGTTATTATAGGTATTTGAAAGTATGATAAGGCTCATAAAGGCCTGGAAAATATTTGCTTGTTATCTATGTTCTTTTAGTACAAAGTGAAAACAAAAATAGTAGCTATGTGGCAAACATTTTGCTAGGCATTTACACATATGTTTCAACCTTGGATGATACTGGGTAAAAATATACACTGGTTTTCAGTCCACTTTCTTTTCAGTAGCAGGTACTTGAGACATAACTTAGATGATCAAAGAGACAGAGTGGTTAATATTCAAGTTTGGAATCAGAAGACCCTGGGTTTTAATCTCAGTTTTGAATCAAGCAAGCTGAATTCATTGACTGAATCAATCTTTTTGAGGCTCAATGCATTCATTTTCAAAATGAGGATAACATATTTAGTTTGAAAAAATTGTAGGAATTAAATTATACATGCAAAATAAGTATCAATTCCTTCCCCTACTCCTTTGAGTTTTGCTTTCTTCTTCGCTTGAATTATCACTCTGTTGTTAAAACATGGAATCTTGCCATTTTCTTCTGCCCAACAAACTTTTTATAAATCTAAACACTAAGAATGATTTTAAACATGACTGAGACACATCAAATTCGACTGTAAAAGTATTTCCTTTTTTTAAATAAAGCATGAGAGCAATACAAGGAAGCATTTACAGTTGTCAGAGCTTTAAGAAGTAGGAAAAGATTTTGATTAACTTTGTCACATCAAATATGATCCTTCTAAATAAAGTTAAACACTAATAAAAATATTACCAATTCAAAAAGGGAGAGAAAGGGGAAACAAAACCGGTAAATTTAACTACATTAAAATTTAAAACCTAGATATGATAAAAGATTCTATATGCAAATTAAGAGAGAAATCATATAACTGACAAAATATTACAGCCTAGAAAATAGGAAGAACACCTACAAATCAGTTTAAAAAGATGAGCAATACAACAGAGAGATTAGTCAAACTGTATAAGCAAGCATCATAAACGTATGAAAATATGCTCAACTTCACTAACCAATCTCGAGTTCCCACAGCTTCCTACTACTGCAGAAGACCTTCCAGAGTCATAAGGATTAAGAGAGACCACTTTACCTATCTTAAGGGTTCTGCAAATTGGAGATTCCTGGTGAGGTGTGAGTCTGGGTGTGAGGCTGTAGGGAGAGGAATCTCCAAAGAATCCATGGAAAGCCCATGAGAACAACTTCAATGGCAACACCAGCCACATCCAGGAAGTGCAACAATCAGGAAAGTATGAACTTCCCAGACCCTCTTTATTACTCTGGTCTTCAATCCTATTATTTGGCAGAAATAAAACCTCTAGGAGTGGAAAGAGAAAAGAGTAAAAAATCGCTACCCTTTCCCCCATAGAGGGCTGTGGTATTAGCGTTGTGTTACTGTAATGAAATATTTGACACAAGCTATTTATGAAGAGTGTTACTTAGCTCACATTTTGGAGGTTCAAGGGTCTGGCGCAGGCACTGGTTCAGTTCTCAGCTTTCTCACATGGTGGCAGATAGCAATGGTGGGAGCGCGTTCTGAAGCAAGCAAGTGATAGAGCTGCAGCTAGAACAGAGGGGCAAAGAGAATGGGCAGGGCGAGGCTTGGTCCTTTCATAACGACCCTGTCATGTCAACTACCAAAGGGGTCACATGAGAACCACCTACAGAAATTGTGAGATAATAAATCTGTGTTATACTAAGTTGCTGTATTTGTGACAGTTCGTTCTGTGGCACTAGAAAACTAAATATGGCACTGTTCTACTCGATTGGGGGTGCAAAATCACCAAAGATTAATTTTATAATCAAGGACTTGCCTTTTGGGATGTTTGGTTTGGTATGGTTTGGTTTGGTTTGGTTTGGTTTGGTTTGGTACTGAGGATTGAATCCATGGGCATTCATTCTACCTCTGAGCTACACTCCCAGCTCTGTTTAATTTTTTGTTTTGAAGCAGGGTCTTACTAAGTTGCTGAGGGTCTCAGTAAGTTGCTGAGGCTGGCCACAAACTTGGGATTCCCCTGCCTCAGCCTCTCAAGTACTGGGATTACAAGCATCACCACCACACCCAGATCTGGACTTGCTTATTTCTTTGATACCCGAACCAAGACACACAGACCCTTCCATCCTGAAGCACCCATTTTACTGAAATATTTGGTGGTATTTTTAATGGGTGCTTAGGTCATTTTTGTGTTAAAACCAATTTAAACTTATGCTGGATATCTGTCCCCTGCTCTTCTCTGCCCACTCTTCACCTTCACTCCCCCTGTTCTGTGTTCTTGGAGGCTGATGTGTATAGACAGGCTCAGCAGGCTCCTGGACTCTGCACTCAGCAGTCAGAAATGCAGCTGGAAATGGGTGGCAAGGAGGAGAGTAAGTGTGGGGCATTATTTCCTGAATTGCACCCTATCAAGGTGCCTTGTGTTGATTGTTTCACACTCAAGAAAGCCAGAAGCCCTGCCAGGCAACCCTCTCCATTAGGCGTAGTCCTCCTCCCCTAACGCTTCAGGTATATGAGGGATATGCCTGACACACCACCATCCCTAAACCCAGGTACTGCACCCTTACTTGGTAATTACCCTAAAACCTTCCTATACCTTGATAAGTAACATGTGTGTATGTGTGTGTGTGTGTGTGTGTGTGTGTGTGTGTGTGTGTGTGTTACTATGGATTGACCCAGGGGCATTCTATCTCTGAACTATACCCCCAGCCCTATTTTATTTTTTATTTTGAAACAGGGTCTAAGTTGTTGAGGCTGGTCTCAAATCTTCCATCCCTTGTCTCAGCCCCTCAAGTACTGGGGTTACAGATATGCACCACTGTACCCAGCAAATAATTTCTTCATAATACTCTTCACAATTGCCCAATTTGAAAAACACCAACTGTTTCCTGCCAGAATCTGACTATTACAGGAATCAATGAAAAAATTCATAATTTTTAATGATAAAACATGAGATTTCAGGTAAATTTGTGTTGAGCTGGCTCTTTTCATCTATGCCCCTTTGCCCTCAGTATTATTAGTTTATTTTTCTCACTTACCTTTTGGTATAATGCTGCATAAAATTTGCATTTCTTTGTGTAAACATTGTAGATTATGTGCATCTAAGACAGAAAAATTATTTTATGTCAAGCAGAAGACTACTAGTGTGAAATAGGCACTAAAATGTCACAGGTGTCACAGGTATCAACTGTTCATGAAATTATATGCCTGCTATTCCCCATTCACGAAATGGGGCAATTGGTATTATTTGTCTGTTGCTCACAATTAAATTTATATGCAAATGAATATACTTTGGTATTTTTTTCCAGACTGTGAGATGAAATTAATAAGGCTAGGGTAAACCAAGTGTTTCCTACATTCTAGACATTATTTCAAGCTCCTTGGACACATTATCTTATTGCTTTTCACAATAACTATGATAAAGCATTGTTACTATTGTCATGCCCATTTACAGGCAAAAGAGTCAAATTGCAGAGAAGTTAAGTACAATAGGGAGTCAGTGGTGGCACTAAGACTCAAACCCACCCAGGCTTGGTGGTATTCACAATCCAGTCACCTAACTTGTCCTCTATAGCTGCACAACTGTCCACTGATATGCTGACAGCCAGAAGAAGTGACTATCAGGATGCTGGGTACTGTTTTAATAATACCTAATTATTAATAATACCTAATAATTTTCTCCTTATGACCAAATTCATTCTCCTATTGGCCATTATAAAGTTCTATTAACTTAGGCTACTAGAGAACTATTAAGGCACATATAAAGGCACAAATCTCCCTAGTTCAGGGTCAGAATATATACAAAAAAGGAAACAAGCAAAAGAACATTCTTTAGAAGAAGGACAATTACTTCTAAACAAAAACTGAGGTTCATTCAAATATATTTTCTTTAAATACAATATGCAATAGCAACGAGGAAAAAACCAAAATAAGGTATCAAAATGTTCATTCATATTCTATGCAAATCTCATATTCATATTCACAGCAATTAGTTTTATTCCAATAGGAAAATACTGACTGAAACTATATGAAATTATTTGCTCCTTTCTTGAGAAAGTAAAAAAACCTGGGTGTCTGAAGGCATTGCTTTATGTGTAATTTGAAGTGCAACTGAACAAATTAACTACAAGTTATTTATTGGCTCTTATAGCAAATGAGATTGTAGCAAATAGGATTGCTTTCTACCCTCACTAGTGTTTTAATAATTAATTATTAAGTTAAATTTTTATGAACCTTATAAATGCAACTCATAAAATATATGAACAAGCCTTAAGCGTATTTTAAAATAATTAATAAAATTATTGGAAAATATAAATTTTTAATTATAGCAGCAGCCTTGTTTTATGAAAGAACTGAGGCCTGATATAACTTCCTTTTTCCCTTGAAGATGTCAAGAGATACAAATCCTAGTAATATTGGTCAAATGCATGGACCAAGACATTAAAGCAATTAGGAATTTATAAGTGATATGATCATTTCATTTTCAATAAGATTTTTAAAATTTATTTTCAAAGGAGGTACACTGTGAAAAGCAGAAGGCACCAACCCATCTGACACAGCTGAAGAAAGGCTTAATTGTGGAAAATCATGTCATAATTCATACATACATTAAAACATCACATTGTACACCTTAAATACATATCATTTTTATTTGTCACTTATACCTGGATAAAGCTGGGGGAGGGATTTTAACAAAAAAATTTAAAAGAAGAAAAGAAAGCCACAAGCAATTTTCCCCCTTTAGAAAAAATATTAGAAATGCTAAAGAAATAAGCACTGGCACAGATGACTTGGCAGATAAATTTTCAATCTTTAAAAAGCAGGAACAGATCACATCTCCTTCTGAGAACTTTCCAGGGCATAATAACCAGCTCTGCCTGTAATTGGGAGAATTTTTCTATACTAGGTCAAATGCAACCAGAATCTGAATTGTAGAACACATGTAGACTCAAACAAAATGCCACCAGAAGAACCATTTTTCACTCATTAGACATACACAAACACACATATCACATGAAGGTGTCAGAAATCGGAATGGCCCACAGCTCTTGCCCTCAAGGGTCTCCCAGTCGTGTGAACCACTAACTACAGCAATATGAGAAGGGCCGGTATCCATTACTGTAGAACCCAGAAGGGGAAGCCCTGACCCCTTCCTATAGAGTTCAATCAAAAAGATGAAGGACAGAGCCAGGCATGGCGGCCCTCACCTGTAATCCCAGTACTTGAACAACTGGAACAGGAGGATCACATGCTCTAGGGCAACACATGGTAACTTAGTGAGACCCTGTTTCAAAAATAAATAAATAAATAAATAAACAAATAAATAAAGGACTGGGGGTGTAGCTCAGAGGTAGAACACCCCTGGGTTCAATCCCCAGTACCATTAAAAAAGAAGGAGGAGAAGAAGGAGGAGGGGGAAGGAGGGAAAAAGGAAAACGCAATGCACAGAATGCCTGAGAGTACATTTGTACTTCTGTGTTACTTATAGTCTTTTGTATTATAACATCACAAATTGTCATTAGACATATATTACCACCACACTGGTAAAATAATGTACTTTTTAAAAAGCACATAATTGGTAAGATATGATAGTTTTAAGTAGATAGTATCATGAAAAATTATTGTGTGAATGAACACTGAAAAGGAAAATAGTATATATTATGTAAAGCATATACAAAAGTAAAATATGATGTATGATGTAAAGAGATGAACCTCCATTATCTAGAACTCCTAAATCATATTTAGAACAGCTGAACTCCTAACTCATGTTTAGAGCAGTTGAGGAAGGTATAGCTGATCCAAAATAACTTTTAGACTACTTTTCTTCCCCTCTATAAAATGTGTGGGGCCTATTGTTTTCTTTCTCTTTATTTACTGTGCTTGTAATCTCTGGGATATATGCATAACAAAGAATGCCAGATGTGCCAGGAAAAAATTATCAAATAGTGTTCAATGTTTATTCATAGAAAAATAAATTGCATGATATTCTTGAGTGTAGAAATCGTGCGAATCAACATGAAATTGGCATAATAGATACAGGAGTGTCAACTTGTGCTCAGCCTGGGGTTTTCTGGTATGTTTCACCATGAGGTGCCCCCGCCCCCACCCCAGGAATTCCAACACAGACAGGAAGAGAGCCATCAAGAATTTGGCTTGTCAGGAATTGAAGCAGAAGTGATTTGAACGTGATGCTTCTATAACAGGACCTACCCATCATGTTAAGCAACCCTGTTCAGAGGACAAGGCTCTTCACAGTCCCTGTCTTGTCTGGTTGTTAATGAACATCATAGAAGCAACAGGAATGAATGAGAAATTATGCCATTAACCACAAGCTCTCTAAAATGTCCTTCTGGGTCCTTGAGAGACAACACAGATCCATATTGTTTGTCTAATCTGTTGTACGTGGTCGAAGCTTGTGCGGTCCTATTTAGCCCAAGTCTTGGTCATGAGAAAAGGCAAGGTCACTATGGTTTGAGGGCTTTTTTTAGTCTCTAATTCCATTCCTGGGATATTGGGAGAATCTTCAAAACAAAAATTCTCTTAGCTTAATTTTAAAAAGTCAGAGAGGAACTTATTTGACTAGTCAATCTATAAGTTGCACAATCTCTGCCTCCGTAACACAAAGAGGATTAATACCTAATTCCTCTGATCCCACATGCTGCCTATTACATGAGATGGTCCCTTAAAAATGTTGGAATCGATAGTTATCAACATGACTCTTTGACACCCCCTTCATATGGCATAGGGTAGACGCCTCCTATACCCTTACAGGAGAAAGAAAGAAACAGAAACTACATCCTTCTTATGACCTAGGGTTAGAATTAGAGAACGTGCCTTCTGAGATACTCCATTAGTTATGGTAGTCACAAGCTCTGCCAGAGTCAAGGGGAGAGAACATCAAACCCACTCAGAGCAGTGTCAATCCCCTCTAAGAAAGCCAGCAAGACTGAATATATTAGTGCAGCATGTTTAGAATCCACAATCTACCCTCTGTCATACCCATCCTCTGAAACAAGGAAGACTAGTCCTTAGAAATACAATGGCATTTCTCTCGTGGCTCATGGGCAGGCAAAATACTTTTTCACTCATCCTCTTATAAGAATGGATATAATGTTTCCTTTAAAAATTGAAATTGTATATTATATCCAGCCAGAAGTATACAAACTTGTTCCTGCTAAATAAATGAATCAGTGGGAATCTTTAAACCAAGGCTAGTGTCAGGAATTCTCAGAAGAAAAATGCTGACTTGAGTTTCTGATTATATTACAATTTGGATTATATTATAAATTGGAATCAAAAACACAATAATTGGTAACTTTATATTGGTTATTAAAGTATGGCAAGAAATAATATTTAAATGTGTACCATGAAAGACTGTAATAAACTGCTTGGCATTTTATTGGAAAATGTCTCTTGAATTAAATTCCTACTGGAATAGAAAGATAGTTTGGGTAATTCAGCAAAAATAAACATTAAATCCTAAAATTCAAATAAAAGAAGAGAAGGAAAGAACAATTAATTGAAACCATGCCACATCATTATCTAAAACTTTGTTGGTATGAATGGCATAATAACCCTGTTTTCTTATTTTTAAATACCAAATTAATTGATAAGTTGTAGACTATGGAATTTAATAAACTATCAAGAGTTACTAGCAAAATAACAATCTGAATAATAAGTGTCTTCCAGGTAGTCCCTTAAGTGGGGAAGGGAGTACCTTCCCCCATTGTCGCGAGCAACGGACCAAAAAGTCCTAAGATCAATAAGTCACGTCACACATGATTTGTGTCTTTCCACAATGTCAAGAGGTTTATTCAATACTCAAAAGTTATAGCATGCAGGAAATTATTAGTAAACTCTCTAAGTAAAGTTAAGCTAGTTTCAGATGTTAGATAGCTGCTTTGCCAAAGCCAATTAGCTATGAATGAACATCAAACAATATACTTCACACTAACAATTCTAACAATTCTAACACTTCTACAATTATGTCAAGCAAGTATACTAGACAATATACAAATTCTATTATTCCATCACTTCAAATACTTAGCAAATAACACACTACAAACAAGCAAGGGGGAGGGGGCAACAAACCAAGTCCAGCAATGGAAGGGGAGATTCTGAAGTTGGTCCAGGCACTGAGAAGGCTGAAGAGTTGGCGCTGATCCTTGGTCAGCAAAAAACAGCAGGACCAGAGCGAAGTTGCTGGATTGAAGTAATATGCAGGGCAGACTCATCATGGCGTAAGCAATAGCTCAGAGCGCTGCATGTCAAAAAGGCTGCTTTTTTATAGGTTTCTTGTAGGTGCTATCAAGTGTCTTTGGCAGACTCACCAAACCTTACCAGACACGTCAGTAGGCACAAATGTATTGATGATGTAAGTACATTAGATGTGAGAAGAAATTTTATGATCCAAGGTTCTGTTACCAACTGCAGCACAGGTATGCTGATCTAAGCCATCTTCTGGCATGCCCAAACAAGTTGCTTATGAGTTCCTGAAGCTGTTTTATGTCCCATGCTCTACACACTCATGCATTTCTTAAATCTCTTTAAATTTTCCGACTTTGGAAGGCAGAGCAAGATGGCAGCTGAGGAAATTCATCTCAGTCTTCTCTCCACAGACACATCTAGTCGATCAGCTATTGATGCACAGCTGAATAGCTATTCACGTACTAAGCTACGTTCAGGAAACCTAAGGAGATGAGGTGAGAGATCATAGTTCCTTCTTTTAGAATAAGCAAAGGAAAAGACACTTTGAAGAAGGCAGGAAGGAGTTGCAGTGTCACTCCTCCCCCAACTCCATGCAGCCCAAGAACCCTCTCCTGAGGCTGAGGGAGAGAGGATTGAATCCAGGCCAGGATTGTAACCCAGGGCCAGGCCTACCATGGGGAGCCCAGTGGTAGGCACAGCACCTCGACCCCCACTCCAGGCTAATATCCACGACTGAAACTCCCTTAGGCCAAGGGGACTAACTGTTGCTTGCTGCCCCCTCCACACACACACACACCAACCGAGGCAGAGCGGGGAGCAGGACTCCATCCATTCAGGCTCAGGGCACCAAAGCTAGCACAAGGGTTTGTCTTGGACCCACAAGACTGAGCCCTAACATCTGGTAGAAACTGGAGGCCAGAGCTCAAAGATGAGAGGTTTTTTGTTTTGGGGGGGTTTTGTGTTGTTGTTGTTGTACTGGAGATTGAACTCAGTGGCATTCTACCTCCAAGCTACACCTCCATCCTTTTTATTTTTTGTTTTGAAACAGTCTCAATAAGTTGCTGAAAGTCTTACTAAGTTGCTGAGACTGGCCTCCAACCTGTGACCCTTCTGTCTCAGCCTCACAAGTACTGAGATTACAGGTGTGCACCACCACCCCCCAGCTCAAAGATGGAGGCTTGAGACCAATCCAGCATCAGCCAGATACCTGTGCACTGATAGAACTAACTGAAGTTTCAGCCCGTGTCAGTTCCATTCTTGGAGTAGGGCTGGGGCACACTCACCCTCCCAGGACTGTGCAGTCCCTTGAGGTTGTGACACTCAGGTGTAACCCAGCTCAGCATCAGCCTAAGTGGCCAAGGGACTGTCTCCACCACCCATCCCCAACTTCAGGCAACATAGTATCACCAGGCCAGTGCTCACAGGCATGGCTCCATAATTGTCCCAGCACAAAGCACAGACCTGAGCCCCAAGGGGACAGACTTGTGTTTCAGCCCACATCATCACCAGTTGCACTGTGGGCCCCAGTGCACCCCTGAGATCGTGCAGGTTTTTGCAGCTGTGAGATTCAGGCCTGACCTGGTTTAGGATCAGCTAGGAAGTCAAGACTGCCCTCACCCATCGACACTGCGTCAACCTCAGGCAGTAAGACCCCATTTGCCTGGGGATAGGATAGGGTAGTTAGCTCAAGACTTTGCTCCAGAACTCAGTGCTAAGCTGCTGAAACCTAATACTGAGAAGATCACAACAGCCTCCATCTCCTGGCCTGAG
Source organism: Glis glis (assembly GCA_004027185.1). Taxonomy (NCBI): domain Eukaryota; kingdom Metazoa; phylum Chordata; class Mammalia; order Rodentia; family Gliridae; genus Glis; species Glis glis. Next base: position 23,930 of record PVJS01011820.1, read on the forward strand.
GATGGAGGTTCTGGTACACTTCAGTACCAGGGGAAGACATGTGGCCCCAGTTTACTGGCTTCTATTCCAGCTACCTCACCTGTGGCTGGTTGCAGCAGTCTTGGGTCATGAGTCCACATCAGCAATAGAGAGCTCATAGCAGTGTAGGCCTTGGTCCTACCCCATCACTGTGCTGGTCTTATGGGCTCAGGGTATGACATAAGTTGGTGGCATTCTTCAAGGCCAGCATTACCCTGAAACCAAAACCAGATAATGATGCAGCAAAAAAAAAAAAGAAAGAAAAAGAAAAAGAAAGGGAAATGCCTTTGATGAACATAGACACAAAAAATCCTCAACAAAATATTAGCCAACTGAATCCAACTGCATATTAAAATGTTTATTCACAGCTGGGCATGGGGGCACACACCTGTAATTTCTGGTGTTTGGGAGGCAGAGACAGGAGTATTGCAAGTTTGTGGCCAATCTCAGCAATTTACCAAGACCCTGTTTCAAAATAAAAAATAAAATAGGGCTTGGGTTGTAGCTTGAAAGCAGAAGGCCCCTGGGTTCAATCCTGAGTACCAGGTTTATTCACCATGATCAAGTAGGATTTATCCCAGTGATGCAAGTATGGTTAAATATATGTAAATCAGTAAACATGCTATACCACATTAACAGAATATAGTTATCTCAATAGATACAGAAAAAGCATTTGATAAAATTCAGCACCCTTTCATGATCTAAAAAAAAGCTGAAAATTAGGTGTAAAAGATTCCTATCTCAACATAATAAAGGCCATTTATAATAAGCCAACAGCTAACATCATAATGAATAGGGAAAAGCTAAGAGCTTTTCTTTTAAGATCTGGAACAAGACAAGGATACCCACTTTCACCACTCTTACTCACCATAGTTCTTGAAGTACTAGCCAGAGCAGTCATGCATGAGAAAGAAGTAAAGGGCATTCGAATTAGAAAAGAGGAAGTCGAATTGTCCCTCTTTGCAAGTGATATGGTCTTAATATATATAAAAACCAAAAACTCCACTGAAAAGCTATTCGGACTTATAAATGAATTCAGCAAAGTTGCAGAATACAAAATCAACATACAAAAATCAGTAACACTGTTATATGCCAATAGCAAATTTTCTAAAATAGAAATCATGGGAGCAATTCCGTTTACAATAGCTACAACAGTAATCAAATACCTAGGAATTAATTTAACCAAAGAGGTAAATGGTCTCTACAATAAAAATTATAAAACATTGATGGAAGAAATTTAAGAGAACACAAAAGAAGTGAAAAGAGGTCCTGTGTTCAGAGATTAGAAAAATCAATTTTGTTAAGATACCTATACTAACCAAATCAATTTACAGATTAAATGCAATCCCTATCAAAATACTAGTAGCATTCTTCACAAAACTAGAAAGCACAATTCTAAAATTTATATGGAACCAAAAAAAAAACCTGAATAGCCAAAGCAATCCTGAGCAAAAAGAACAAAGCAGAAAGCATTACACCACCTCACTTCAAAATGTACTACAAAGCTATAGTAATCAAAACAGCATGATATTGGCATAAAAATAAACACTTAAACCAATGAGACAGAATAGAGAACCTGGAAGTAAAACCACACATCTACAGCCAACTAATTTTTGACCAAGATGCTAAGTGCTAAGAACATGCATTAATAAATGAACAATGTGTGCATGCATGCTTCTGATACCTTGACACTTACCAAAGTGTATAACTACAATGCACCAATAAATGTAATAAATAAAAAATTTTTAAAAAATAAAAAGAAATGACAATCTTTTCAATAAATGGCATTGGGAAAATTGAATAGCCACATGCAGAAGAATGAAACTGGACCCCTCTCTATCACCAGTTACAAAAACCAACTCAAAACTTAAATGTAAGTTTAAATGGATTAAAAACTTAAATGTAAGAGCAGAAACTATGAACTGAAAGAAGAAAACATAGAGCAGGAAAGAAAAAAAAGACCCTGTATGGATGGACCCTCAGTCCATACCTTGCATAAGAAAATGTAGCTACTTATCCACCCAGGACCTCTCTGGAATTTGAGGCCTCAGTTAACGTCTTTTGCATCTCTGTGAACTGGGGAAGATTCTCTTTGCAAAAGTGAGGGAATTGCCCTACCCCAAGCCATGGAATGAGAGTCAACTTTGACCTGGTAGTGAAACCCAAGAATGAAACCACCAATTGCCTTAGGAAAACCAAGCTGAGATTGCCCTTTCCTGAAAAGGCCTGGGTGACCTGCCTGCCCGATGCTCCTTGGTAGGACTCAAAGGCCAGCTCCCCTCCACATTCCCTCCAGTCAACTAAGCCCATCTCCAGGCTGGTTACTGCAGACTCCGCTATGCCTGCTCCAACCTGCTGCCATGCTTGGTCTTTCTTCTTGGGTCTGTACTGTAACTTCCTAAGTTATAGTATAGCCTTGAGTCTTTGCCTTCCTCATTAATTAACCAAAGTGACATCTTGCCACAAGCTTCAGACATCTCTCTCTCCCCCAGTTCCACCCAAAAATATAAAGTATGCACCATTAGAGTGGAGATGGGCAAAATGGGCTTCCAGCATAGCTTCCTGCTGTACAATCACTAATCGCTCTATGCATTTGCTGAATAACACACAGCTGTGGGCTACTGAGGTTCAAAATGTCTAGAAGGAATGAAGTACAAGAATAGAAAAACACGGTCACAAAAAAAGAGACCTACATTCCAATACCAGTTTTATCACTCCAGGCCTCATTTATCCACATCTGAATGGAAAGAGATGAACCACATCCCTATTCCCAATTCAAAGTCCTCAGATCCCTGGAGATTCTAGAATATATTAGAAAGGATCTATCACCCACAAGGGGCCTACCACATACATGGCAATGCACATCCTAACTAAAGTAGCCTATTTCTAAAGAATTTAATTATAATTGCTAACAAAATAAATAATTATAGTAAATTTAAACCTGCATTAAACACTTGGAAAAAATTAATTACTTACATAATCAAAACTCTTGGGCTCTCGGTAGATTTGAATGACATTATCATTCAAGCCAGAATTGATCTGATTGATCACCCTCATCTGTGTAACTATCAGCTATCTCCTTAATCGTATCTCCTATAGCTACTTCTGAGAATATATGGAGGCTCACACAAATACCCACAAACCAGTGAAATTGTATTCTTCCTCCTGTCTCCTAGATGGTGTCTGCTGTCTGCAAATCCATCCAGGACAGTAAATACCATTACCCCAGCTGCAGGCACCTTCCAGGGAAGTCTGCCAAGCCCATGCACGTGTCTCTCTGACTTTCCAGTGCTGCAAGACCCTTGAACTAAGAAACCCTATAGTTCTATTGCACTGTGCTCTACTGAGCACAGAAGGGGGAACAGTGTCTTCTCTACACTAAGGTCAGACGAAGCCATGGACTCTGGCCAAGTTGAGAGCTAGGGAAGAGTCTACATGCTAACGACCTCTGTCTTATAGTCTCTGTGCCCCAAACCCATCCTCTCTTTATTCTATGAGTGGAAAAAGGGAAAATATTTTTCTCCTCTCCATATTCCATGCTCTTACACACATTAATTACTTCACTGATACAGCAGATCTCATGGTAAACTGAATTTTTCAATGGAGTCAATGGTGGAAAAAAGGAATAAAATAAGGTGTAGGTGGTGGTCAAACGTGAGAGCCCTGAGCAGGGTTATGCTTCAGCTCCTTCCAGGACTTTCCTGATGGGATAACTTCTGGCATCAACTTGTCCTGAGAAGGAATGGAGAAGCTCTTCTTATCTGCCTTTCCCAGAATTCCTCCTCTTTGTCACCACACCACTGCCCCTCCCACCAGCCCAATACCTAGTCTGATTTTTTTCCTCCCTTGTTCTAACAAGCATCATTTATCTTATCTATGAATTATAATCTTTATTGTCCAGACTGTTTCTATTTTTCCTTCTCTCAGATGTCACCAGAGAGCAATTTAAGAGTTTGACATCGATAAGCCTCCTTATATATTATAAAAAGATAATATCTACAATTTATTGAGCACTTTAGAGATATCATCTTATCTTATGTCATACTGTGATAAATGAATGCCTATCCCTATTTAGAAGGAAATGGAGTGATTTTTAGCCAATAAAGTGATAGAACAAGGATTCAAAATGAAACTGTTTTCACATCTACATTCTGACATTTCTGCTCAGAAAAAGCTGAGAACCAGGAAGGAAACAAAAAGAGGCTTCTACAACCAAGCAAATATCAAAGTCCATCTGCTCAAACTCATAGCTCAGCCCCAGGACCCCTGGCTCTCCACGGAAGCCCCGGGACCCCAGGCTCCCCATGGAAGCCTATTCCATCTAATCCTAATCATACTTCCCAATTATCTGTTCTAACTCCATGCCAGATAGGAAACAGCATTTTTAAAGTGGTGAGAAGAATAAGAGATGTAATTAACAGATTCAGAGTAGGAGACACAAAGGCTATAGAAATTCTTCTCACAAACTGCAAAAAAAAGATCTCAGCAGGATATGACTACTTAGAAGCAAAGAGTTCTGAAATCTAATATCAGATTAGTGCAATAATTGATGTTCATAAACACTAGTGACATCTTTTAACACCCTATTCCCCCTTAAAATAACTCCATTAAATCTTCCAAATGACGCGAATCAGAAGTTATGTGTTCTCATTTGTATTCTTTTATTTTTTTCTTAAAAATAACTTTCTGCTTTAAGAGCCATTGTTGGAAAACAATTGATTTTGTCCAACATTAAAATTTAATTTAGAAGAACATTCAGGATTCTATTGTTGAAGACTACATTACATTATAAATCCACTTTTCTTAAAGCTCAAAAAGAAGCAAAACAAAATAATATATTACTTAGGAATACATGATAAAACAATTTTTAAAATTTGAGATAGCCCTTCCCTCCAGAAGGTGACAGGGAAATGGAATAAGGAAGTAGCCCAATTTAAAAATGAGTGAAGAATTTGAATAGACATTTAACCAAAAAACATAAACTATACCAATAAGCCAATAGGACACAACAAAAGATGCTCTATGTCATTATTTATTAAGGAAGTACAAATCAAAACCACAAAGAGTTACCATTTTATCCAGTAAGATGGGTATAATAAAAACAAGGGAAACAATAACAAGTGTTGCCAAAGATACAGAAAACTGAAATCTCATACATTGCTGATGACAATGTAAGATGGTTCAGACACTTTGGGAAATAGCTGATTAGTTTCTTTAAAAAGTTAAGCCGGACACTGAGGACACTGGGCGGGTGAGCCTCGGCCCCGCCCCTGGAGAGATCACCCCCCCCCCGGCGCTGGGGATGCAGGGTGGGTGAGCCCTCAGCCCCTACCCCCAGGGAATCCCTCACCAGCGCTGGGGACACAGGGTGGGTGAGCCCTTAGCCCCTCTCCCAGAGAACCCCTCCCCCAAGTACTGGGGATACGGGGCAGGTGAGCCCTTGGCCCCACCCCTGGAGAACCCCTCCCCCCTGCACTGGGGACATGAGGAAGGTGAGCCTTTTGCCCCACTCCCCGAGGCCCCCCTGGCGCTGGAGACACGGGGCATGAGAGCCCTGGGCCCTGCCCCCAAAGACCCCAGGTGCTGGGGATGCGGGGCAGGTGAGCCCTTGGCCCTGCCCCTGGAGACCTTCCTCCGGCACTGGGGACACAGAGCAGGAGAGCCCCTACCCCCGGAGACCCCCGGAGCTGGGGACACGGGGTGGGCGAGCCCTTGGCCCTGCCCCTGGAGACCTTCCTCCGGCACTGGGGACACAGAGCAGGAGAGCCCCTACCCCCAGAGACCCCCGGTGCTGGGGATGCGGGGCGGGCTAGCCCTTGGCCCCACCCCCGGAGAACCCCTCACCCTGGCACTGGGGACGCGGGGAGGGGGAGCCCTTGACCCTGCTCCCAGAGAACCCCTCCCCATAGCCCTTGGCCTCGCCCCAGAGAACCCCTCCCCCCGGCGCTGGAGACACGGGGCAGGCGAGCCCTCGCCCCCGCCCCCGGAGAACCCCTCATCCCGGCACTGGGGACACAGGGAGGGGGAGCCCATGGCCCTGCCCCTGGAGACACCCCCCGGCACTGGGGATGCGGGGCGGGTGAGCCCTTGGCCCTGCACCCAGAGACCCCTGGTGCTGGGGACGTGGGGTGGGAGAGCCCTTGGCCCCGCCCCTGGAGAACCCCTCACCCCAGCACTGGGGACATGGGGAAGAGGGAGTCCCCAGCCCCACCCCATAGTACACCAGTGCTGAGGTCAGGGGACGATGAGCCACAACCCTGCACAGGAGGGACCACAGACAAAAAGAGAAAACCTCAGATGAGTGAAGAAGGTGAACTAACAGGGCAGAGACGGGAGGGAAGGAGAGGGAAACAAACTGGAGCACAGGATGGACATACACAAAGATATCAAAGTCAACTATTATGCTGAAAACGGGAAGGAGGGAGGGGGAAGGCAGGGGGGTGGGAATTGGGGAGGGCTAATTGACCGATGAGTGCATGTATACATCAACCACCCTGAAATCCTTCAAGATGTATGTTTGCAATGCACTAATAAAAAAAAAAAAGTTAAGCCGGGTGTGGTGGCGCACACCTGTAATCCCAGTACTTGGGAGTCTGAAACAAGAGGATCACAGGTTCGAAAATAGGCTCAGCAAGTAGTGAGACTCTCATCAACCTAGAGAGACCCTGTTTCAAAATAAATCCAAAAAATAGGGTTGGGAGTGTAGCTCGGAGGTACAATGCCCCTGGGTTCAATATCCTCAGTATCACCACCAAAAAAAAAAAAAAAATGCACATAAACATTCATAAGAGCGTTATTCACAATGGCCCAAAACTAGAAATAACTCAACTGTCAACCAGTAAATAGTAAACAAAATGGGGCATAACCATAGAATGGATAATGATTCAGCAATGATCAGGAATACAGTACTGATGTGTACCACAGGATCTCATTGAAGTGTGAGGGTCTCACTAAGTCACTGAGGCTAGGCTTGAACCTGGGATCCTCCTGTCTCAGCCTCCCAGGTACTGAGATTACAGGCATGCCCCATCATGCAGGGCTATATATACTATATATACAATTTTTAGGTGTCAATTTAAAAAAATTTTAAGGCATTATGCTCACTGAAGGAAGTCAGACACAAAAGAACACTTATTATATGATTCTGTTTCTATGAAATGTCCTAAGAAGATAAGACAGAAAGCAGGTTATTGGTTGCCTCGGGCTGGAGGTGAGAAGAGAGAGTGACTGTAAATAGGCACAAACTTCTTTTTAGAGTGATGGAAATGTTCTACAATTAGATCGTGGTGATGATTGTACCCCTCTGTAAATGTGATATACTAAAATTTCTTAGAATTGTACACTTAAAATGAGTGCATTTTATGGTATATGAGTTATATCTCAATAAAACTGGATCTTTAAGCAATAACAGATTTCAACTTTTTCCTCTAACATTTTAATCGCCTACCCACTTTATTCAAAGTCCTCATGAAATGTTTCTTAATTGAAGCAACACATGACTATGCTGTTCATCTCCTTCTAGTTTGCATAACTGTCAGGTGGAAAGGAGAAGCTTAATTACCCACAAATTACTCTCATTATCATCCCTACCAATTTAAACAACCACAGTGTGGTTATGAGTAATGTCACTAAAAATGTGCTAGCTCGCAGTTCCATCAACAAAAGGAAATAAGAGAGGACTAGTGACCTTTGAGTCACTGTCCATGATAACTTGGGCACATCTAGCTTGTAGCCTGCCTCTGCATTGGATTGTGCCAGAATGTGTCCATACATTTTATTTTGAAGTCAAAGAAAGGGACTTGACAGTAGCTCATATATATATAGATAGATAGATAGATATAGATATAGATATAGATATATAGATATATAGATATAAAATCAACCAGAAAAACAAGAACTGTATGATCTCATTTATATACAGAACCTAGAAAATTCAAACTCTATAAATAGAGAGCAGAGTGGTAGTTGTCAGGGGTGAGGGTGGGGGAAATGGGGAGATGTGGGTTGAAGCGTAAACGTTCACTTATAAGATCAACAAGTTCTGGGGATCTAAAGCTAATGAACAGGATGGCAACTATAGTTAATAATAGTATATTTTATACTTGAAATTTGCTGAGAGTATAGATTATAAATGTTCTTACCACACACACACACACACACACACACACACAAAGCAAAATTCTTTTTTAAAAGAAAATCTACCAATCAGGAATTTGACTATTTCACCTTTAAAATACAGGTAGAGAAGCTGGAAGTGGTGGCGCACACTTATAATCCCAGTACTTGGGAGACTGAGACAGGAGGATAGCAGGTTTGAGGCCAGCCTCAGCAACTTAGTGAGGCACTCTGCAACTTATTGAGACTCTGTTTCAAAATAAAGAATAAAAACTGGGGCTGGGGGTGTAGCTCGGAGGTAGAATGCCCCTGGGTTCAATCCCTAGTAACACACACACACACACACACACACACACACACACACACACAGGTAGAAAGAGATGGTCCATCTACAAGGCAAACTAGAAAGGTAGATGAACACAGCTGAATAGCATCATCCCATAAGAACAAAGGATATTAACTTGGAGACACATTTGCTATTCCTCTGTGAAGGTACTCATCTGGTTCTTAATATAGAACTCGGCCGCGTTCAAGATTACCTGTCATTTATGTTTCTCCAGGGTCTCTGGTGAATGTTCCTGACATAATTGTTTTTAATGGATCCATACTCTTTACATTTATGTCTAGTGTGTTATTGCTCTATGGGGTTTAATGAGTGTTTGGTGTTTTTTAATAGGTTGTTTTGAAGGCCTTTTAGAAAGAAAGCCGAGGGTGAATTTAATGCCTTTGTTTATCCTGTTTTGTAGAGCAGGTTATCATAGGTTCTTTCCACTCTGCAAAATGAAAATGTTGTTTGGGGAAACACAGCCTAGACTGGCATGTTTTCTTCTGATCTGTGGAGCGTGGCAATGCAGCCAGAACTGTCAGACCACGGCAGAAAAGCCATGGAGAGCACATTAGCACCAAGACACGCGCAGCCTAATTTTCTATTACTGTTGGTGCAGTATGAAAATACAGCAGAGTAGCAAGGGCACAGAATGAGTTGTTTCTTTCTTTATTTATCATTTTCTGTTCAACCTTGACAGAGCTGACAGGCAGCAAGGGAAACAGCAATGGCGAATTCTCTACTTGTTCATAGAATAACTTTGATGGAATAAATATTATTGGTCATCTTCTAGGTGCCCTGGATTGCATTCATTTTCATTATTCAGATACTTCCTTTATCCTGGAATATCTTCCTCTTCCATTTACTCCAGCCTCCTTGGAGGCTGAAACGTTTAAAAAAAAATACCAGGGGAAAGTCTGAGCAAAATCTGTAGTTTAGTGAATAGTATTGTATCAATGTTAACTTCCTAGTTTTGATCATTGTGCCAACAATACATAAGATGGGGGAAATTGTTAACATGAGGAGAAATTGGATGAAGGATATATGGGAACCCTCTGTACTGTCTTTGCAAGTTCAAGGGAAAAATAACCTCCATAGGTTTGCAGTTGGAACAGATCTGTTAAAAAGGTACATTAATATAAGAAAAACAAGCAGAAGTTTAATAACATGTGCATTCCATATGTACATTAGAGACACCTGAAGAATGAGTAGTTCTCAAAAAGGTGGCTTTGAATTCCACCTTGTAGAACATCAAAAAGGACAGTAAATTTTTAGCGACAAAGAAAGTTTGAGTCCCTATGGGTGGCAACTTGGAGGGAGGTAAATAAATGACAGATAAATGCTAGTCAGCGGAGCTTGTTAACATAATTCCTTCGGTACCACCTCCAGGCTATAGATGGTCTACAACTCTCATCAGTAGCTCACCTTCGTTCTCCCTGGTAGAGAAGAGGGCAGGAAGCCGGGCATGGTGGCCCACACTTGTAATCCCAGTACTTTGGGAGGCAGAGACCAGAGGATCCGGGTTCGCGGCCAGCCTCAGCTCGCTCTCTCTCTCTACTTAGTGAGGCCCTCCGCAACTTCGTGAGACCCGGTTTCAAAATAAAAGTATAAAAAAAATAGGGCCGGAGTGTAGCGCGGAGGTAGAACGCCCCTGGGTTCAATCCCTGGTACCGCAAAAAAAAAAAAAAAGAGAGAGAGAGAGAGGAGGGCAGGATACCTTTCATCTCTGTGCATGTCTGTCCTGCTTTGAGGCCAATACAGAGGAGGCACAGCGCTCTCCTACATCTATTTCTTAATTGCCTTCAACTGAGCCACCATATTTGGGGATAGTATATTCTGGTCCCCCACAGAAGTCTTCCATAAGTCCAAATATATTTCAAAGTAAAACCACTAAAGGGAAAAAAAAACTGCAGTAGAGTTACTAAACTCAAAACGATAAGAAAAATTCTACACCTCATGTTAGTCCTATTAACCAGATACCTTCTCCCTGATTGTCTGTTTTTATATCCCAGTAAAAAGTAAAGTATTTTCTTTTATTTTTTCTTTCTTTCCTTCTTTTGTGTGTGTGTGTGTGTGTGTGTGTGTGTGTGTGTGTGTGTGGTACTAGGGATAAAACCCAGAAGCATTCTAACTCTGAGCTATATCCTCAGCCCCGTTTTTTTAAATTTTTTATTATATATACATAATTTTTTTTAAACAGGGTCTCACTAAGTTGCCAAGTATCTTGCTAAGTTGCTAAGGCTGATCTGAAATCTGTGATCCTCCTGGCTTAGCCTCCCAAGTATGCCCTGTGAGAAGCAAAATTTTCTATTCTATTTACTTTCATAGCCTTTTATTTTTGTACAACACATGTCATATTCTGTTATCACTCATGTATATGTTTAATCATACCTATTAGGAAGTCAGCATGGGTCAGAACCAGAAAAGTATGAGTTTAAATCCTAGTTCTACCAACCTCTGTTGAATGACTTCCTTTTCCTGAGCTTTATTTCCTTCATCTAGGAGAAGTAAGGATAACAAGTTATTATGAAGATTAGATGATATATACACAGAAAGACTTGTGGACAATGCCTAGAACATAGTTGGTGCTCAAAATATGTATTTCCATTGTTGTTCCCATTACTACTACAACTAGACTAAGTTTCTTAGTACTGACCTTTCTTGTTCAAGTTCACAGAAATTTGAAATGTGGATGCTCAGAAATGGGTAGGGTGGGTAAAGTAGAGAGGTTCCAGTGTGTGATTTTTCAGGTTTGTATGTTTGTAGAATGTTCTCATTTTATTCAACATTCTGCTTTGACTTATAATTGTCCTTTTTACAGTGTTTTTAATTTCACAAGCACACATTTATACTCTACCTAGTAGAACCCTTTGAAATTTGTCAACATACAGTAAATAGGAGAAAGGCCTTTTTTTCCTATGAAGTTACTGAGTAAATCCTAAACATTTTCCTTTTCTATTTCTCCATATGAAACAGGACTTTATCTTCCACTGCCAGTTCACAACCCATCACATTCTTGGGCCTGTCAGTGCCCTTCAAGAGGACACTGCTCAAAATTCACATGCTTGTACAGGTATTAAATATCTTCATTTCGAAATCATAAAGCAAACGTTATTTATTCCAACTCTGTGCTATGCTTCCCTATTTGCTTTGGGACTTAAATGGATAGTGCTGGAATGAAACAGAATGGCAGTTTCATTTGCTTTTTATGAATATCATGAAAATGTGCATTAGTGTCAGTTTAGTTGTCCTCTCATTCATTCGTTCTTTCATAAAGGGCAATTGAACAGTTTGTACCCAGTGGCCACTAAGCTACATACCAAAAATACAAACCACGGTGGAACCTCAGTCCTTATCCTAAAGGAGCTCGTATCCTCTGGGGAGACAGACTTGTAAACAGCTCATTATAATGCACTGTGGAATGTGCAATAATAGAGATGTTCCAGAACATTATGGGATCATAAAAGAGCATTTCAATCTGGGGAGGAGTGTCAGATCAGCAAGGCATCCTTGGAGAGATGAGGACTGTACTGACTCTAAAGCAGTGTTCTCAGCTGCCTTGCAAGTCACCCAGAGAACTTTAAAAAAATACCCATTCCTGGGAGGCACTCGCATAGAGTCTGTTGTAATTGGATGGGGCATTGCGTAGGCATAAGGGCTTTTTAAAGCTGGAGTATTCCAAAGAATGAGTAGAAACTACCCAAACTGAGAATAAAGTGGGAAAGGGTATCAAAGGAAGATATGACTAGCAGAAAACAGTGTGATCAAAGGCACTGAGGCAGAAAAGAGCTTGGTGAGCTGGGCATGGTGGCGTACACTTGTAATCCCAGTACTTTGGGAGGCAGAGACCGGAGGATCCCGGTTCGCGGCCAGCCTCAGCTCGCTCTCTCTCTCTCTCTCTCTCTCTCTCTCTCTCTCTCTACTTAGTGAGGCCCTCCGCAACTTTGTGAGACCCAGTTTCAAAATAAAGTATAAAAAATAGGGCCGGGGATGTAGCGCGGAGGTAGAACGCCCCTGGATTCAATCCCCAGTACCGCAAAAAAAAAAAAAGAAAGAAAAGAAAAGAACTTGGTGGGTGATGGACAGGGCAAGGTCCCAACTCTGTGAGTTTGACGACAGCAGTGTGGACAGATAGGCAGTGCAGGTGAGCAGGGGCTACAGTGCTCCCCAAAGGGCAACAGACTGGGGCTAGGAAATGACATGGCCAGATTGTCATCATAGATAGCATTATGCCTTTGATCTAGAATGTCTCCCAAAGTTTTATGCGCCCAGAGTTGGGGCTTTAGGGAAGTGCTTGTATTACAAGGGTTCTGACCTCATCAGTGGATTAACCCATTGATGACTGAATGGACCAATGGGAGTGGGACCTACTTGGAGGAAGTAGGTCACTGGGTATTGCCCTGGAAGGGTGTATCTTCTCTCTGGCCAATTCCCCTCTCTCTCTCATTCTGCTTCCAGGGCGCCATGAGCTGAGCAGCCCTTCCACCACGATCTTCTGCTTCACCTCAGGCCCCAAGCAATGGAACCAGCTGACCATGGACTAATGCCTCTGGAGCTGTGAGCCTGAATAAACCTTACCTCCTCAGAGTTGTTTTTGCCAGTTATTTTTATCATAGCAACAACAAATTAACATGAAGAGCTTACTCTGAGGGGAGGCAGTAGATTTATCAGGATATTCAGGTGGGGTATAATTAAGAATAGACTCTTACAGTGGCATTGGGAAGAGATTCATAAAAATTGTCTAGGAAGCCACATTAGATGAGCTGGAGTATTGTTTGCATGTGGTGAGTGAGGTAGAAAGAGAAATCTGGTGAACAGGTGGATGGAGATTAATACCTACTGGGACAGAGAAGACAGTAATAACAGTTTGTTTAGGAGGAAATATGATGTGCTCATTTTGGACACAGTGCATTTGAGATGCCTGTGGAGTGTTCAGGTGGGTATATGGCATTAGGCCACCTGGTCCAGGTTTAAGGATGGGTAAGAATATTGGCTTGGATTCGCTCAAGGTTGCTTTTGCTTTAGTTTTCCTCCGAAGTGGCAAATAAGCAATGCAATAGCTGATATAATTCCTCATTATCTTCCTTTTATCATAGGTAGACATGTGGCAAACACAGTGTCTTGGCAGTTTATATGGACAATTTGTCCGCCGGGACAGAAGAATTACAGATCTGCAGGCTGGCTGACTTTTCACTCTTGGCCGTGTCAGTACCTGGTAACTTACGCTAACATTTGTAGCCGCCCGCAATGCTGCTATTCCACAAAGCACCTCACAGGCCTTTCTGGGTCCTGAGCTTTGAAATTCCATGTTAGCACTGGGGAGACACCTTATCTACATGAGTCAGCTTGCTTATGCACAACTCTTAGATTCTTTTTGTTATATCTCAATGGCCAATGATATTTAGAGTAAACACATAAGGGCTAAGCTTCCTCACAGCTTCAATACTAGGTTGTGAACAAAGAAAGTCTTATACCAAACTCAGCCATACAGACACACATTTATTAGTGTCTGGCTGTCTGCTCTCATGACAAACCACCCTACAATTTAATGAGTTAAAAACCATGTTATCATTATCTCTCACAGTTTTGAGGATGACTGATCTCAGCTGGTTATTCTTTCTCAGGATCTATCTCAGTCGGCATTCTCACTGTTGTAACCCAAAACAACTAGTCATACAACTTAGATAAAGGAAGATTTGTTTGCTCACAGTTTTTGGAGATTTCAGACCTCAGTCCATGTCAGGCCAGATCTGCAGAGCTCAAGGCATGGCGGTGGGAAGCAGAGAGAGGGAGAGAGCGAGGCTCTGCTCTCACATTACAGAGGCTGGAAGCAAGAGAGATTTGTAGATTTTCAGTTTGGCCAGAAAGGCATGTGTAGAGCCGTGGCCCATAGAGATGGTATTGCAGAAGAAAGTAAGAAGGCTAAAGGGAAATACTATAGCATGACTGCCTTGCCTACGCATGTATCATAAAGGTTACACAGATGAATGGTTTGAAGTAAATAGATTTTGCCCTCAGCACTCTGAACCTCTGAAATCTCCCAAAACTCTGAGCAAATAAATATTTCTTCCTCTATGTTGTATGTGGTCAGGCTTATTGGGTCACGGCAGTGAGAAACCTGTCTGAAACAGGTTCTCTCAGGAGTTACATCTTCTGGGGCTCTGGGGACAGATTGGACTAAACACTCAAAATGGTCACTTGCATGGCGGGGACCACTTGATGCTGGCTTTGACTGGGAGCTCATCTGTGGCTAGGACACCTAGGAATATTCTCCCTGTGCAGCTTGGGCTTCCCACAGCATGGCACCTAGTAGCAGAAACTGCCAGGCAAGTGAAGAGCTATGCTCCTAACTGGCACAGAGTATTTTCTGCCATATTCTGTCACCACCACAGCCACAGGGACTTTTCAGATTCAAGGGGGGTGAAGAAACAGGCTGCCATATCTTGATGGGAGAATGACAAGGTCATACTGTAGAAGATGACTTAGTCTTCTGTGGAAAATGCAATCTGTGCCAGCTAACTGTGGAAAATGCAATCTTCCATAATTAGCAAACAGGTATGACACAGTCATGCCACCTGTTTTCGAAGAATGATGAAGTCTCAGTCCTGTGTCCTTTTTGCCACTCCAAAAATACCTTCAGTGGAAAGCGTCACCTGAGGCGAGTGTACAGCCATTCCAGAGACAGGGCCTGACTGACTATTTTATTTAACCGTATGATGTCAAAGAAGCTAGTCTGCCTGTGGTCTATGGGACACTTTAGGGATCAATCTTGGGACACTGTCCCAAAGATTACAGCCTACAGGACTCATTGAACTCTCATACTCTGTTCATGAGAGATTGGTGAATGTAAAGTATGCAGCACATATATAGTTTTGTACTATTTATGGGATGGCATTTAAAGTAATATGCAGATATCACAAGGTTCTGGGAACTGGCCATGTATATCTACTTAGAGGTTTCTGATCATTTGTTCTTCATCCTTCAAAAATGCCCAGTAGACCACTCAATATGAAAGTCTAAGACTCTGTAGAGAGCTTAGGGTTGGAGCTTTTGATTTAGTAAACTTCAGGATATAGATTTTTTAACCATTTTTTACCTATTTATTAAAAAAAACACAGAGTGGATGAAATAAGTCAGGAAGAGTCAGTACAGTGGGAAAAGCAGTGATTCTTGGTCAATCCCTGGGAATTGCCAACATGGAAGGGGTTCCCAGTAGAAGAGGGCCCCCGAAGAGTCAGAGAAAGATTGTGGCTCTAAGTACAAAGAGTATATAGTCAGTTTCCAGAAAAAGGGCCAATCAGCAATTTTAAATATAGTGAGGTGCTCTAATCAAATTAGAATTAAAATGTTTTCACTGGCCTTGGCAACTAGAAGTCACAGTGACCTAGAAAATGCATTTGCAATGAATTGTGATCAGAAGGCAGGTAACGGGGGCTGGAGGACTGAAGACAAGGAAGCGAAGACTTGAGTATGAATCCCAGGTAAGGGAAAAAGAGAGAAAAACATTGCAGGTGCTGTACAATGAAAAGGCATTCCTTATCAAGGTGCCAGTGGAGGAAGGGGGAAGAGGTAGAGGTCAAGGTTAAGGAACTGTCTCAAGCTGGGAGGTGGGGACGGAGGGTAGATGCAACTAAAAGTGGCAAGATAAGTGACAAATTTGTAAATCGTTTCAATCTCATTAAATTGTTCTCTTCTTCCCACTGAGGTGCCCAAGCATTTGTGTTCCCTTCCTCAAGGGCATTTGCATAGTGGAAGCAGAGAACCCAAGTTTCTTGAAGACAGACTGCCCCCAGGTTTTTGTGTTTGAAAGCTGAAACTCACCAGGGGATTATGTAGTAATTTGGGGAGTAGAGAGAAAATTGAATCACTTAAGAGAGACAGAAATTGTCAAAGAAGAGAGGGGATAGAATTTTCCTAAACTAGGAAGGCATGAGGGTTTTAGCATGTCCCTAGATAGAAACCCAGATCAGGGACCCCAGTCTAAAAAAGCATCTTAGGACATGACTAAAGCTCAGAGGGTAATGAGATGGGGGCAAACGGGGATGCTAGATGCAGGCAGAGAGGAGCTCCACCTCTGAGGGAACAAGTAGAAGAGGCACAGAGCCATGGAGCTGCCAGTGTTCAGGTCGCTCCACAGGTTTGGACCCTGAAGTGTCAACAGCAACCATAACAGATGGGAGTCCCCATGTGCCGGGCCCCACACATGTTCCATGGGTCCTTGGCAACCTCAGAACAAGGATGCAATTGAATTTCTCACAACACTAGTGAATGGAGACCCAAAGGCAAGTTTAATTTGTAATTTAACTTGGAAAAACAAAAAAAAAGAAAACCTTAAGGTGGAAAAATTATACCTTATACCCCATAACCATCTTGAGTACTGTCCAAAAGTTTACAGTTAAAGGAAGTTAAAGGGGGATTATTTGTAGAGATTTTCTTTTTTGGAAAAGAACGTAAGATTTCTGCTAAGATTAAATGGGAAAGGGACTGAGCGGCAAGTGGAAAGGGGTGAACTAGGGAAAGGTTTCTGAGATCATCAAAGAGGGTTCAGACCCAGGACTTCCAGGAAACGTTTAAGGGCCTGATGGAAAATAGAAATCATGACTTTTTGGTGGTATTAGGCAGAAAAATGGTGTGGTCGTCTCTAGCAGTACTCAGCTGTTCTGGTATAGCAGTAGAAAAATGGATTGCTGAATTTCTCCTTAGTTGGAGTCTTACTCACTGGGGACAGCAAGAGGAAAATAGGAAAAATGAATAAAAGTGCAGATAAAAGATGGTTTTCTATGATCAATTGTGATTTGCAGACTGCAAACTTTAGGATGGCAGATGGCCAAGAGGGAGAAGTCTGGCCCCCAAATGCAAACATTATGATCCTGGAGGGTTTTGGAGGGTGCAGGGGAGATTGATTTGTTTTGTTTTAAAATGTATGACCAAGAGCCAGGCGTGGTGCTTGAGAGGCTGAGACAGGAAGATCATGGGTTTGAGGACAGTCTCCGCAAAGTAGTGAGACTCTCAGCAACCTAGCGAGACACTGTTTCCAAAAAAACAAACAAAAAAAGGTGTGGGGCATAACTCAGAGGTAGAATGACCTTGGGTTCAATCCCCAATACCACCCACACACACAGACACATAGACACACACACACACACACACACACACACACACACACACACACACACACACAGAGTAAATAAATAAATAAAATGGGAGACCAGTGCTTAAGTCTTTTCACCACTGTTCAATACAGCAGAGGCAGTTACCCTTCAAGGCTTTCTTTCAAAAGTGACTCACCGACCTGGGCTGCTTTTGGCCTGTAACTCTGCCATCTTGGAAATCTTTACATCCAACCAACAGGAAAGGGAAAAGAGAACATGGAACACACACATCCACTCTTAATTGTCTCAGATGAGAAGTGACACATTATATCCACTCACATTTCTACTGACAGGGACTCCATGTCAACCTGAATATAAGGGAGCTGTCTTCCTTTATCTCTAGAAAGAAGAGAGCCAGGTGCAATGGCACATATCTGTAATCCCAGTACTTGGGAGGCTGAGACAGGAGGATCACAGGTTTGAGGCCAGCCTCAGGAACCTAATAAGGCCCTCAGCAACTTAGCAAGACACTGTTTCAAAATAAAATAATAAAATAGGGCTGATGTTGTAGCTAAGAGGTAGAATATCCCTGGGTTCAAGCCCCAGTACTGCAAAAAAAAGGAGGAAAATTATGAGGTGAACATAGAATATTGATTCAGCCTAAGAAATGGTTATGAGGACATAAAGATTTCTAATGCATAGCAAGTCCACGCATGTTTTGAATATTTTGAGGACTGTTTGGAGGTTGTTGGAAAAATGAAATTTGAAGAACTAAGAGCTAAATTGTTGGCTAGATTTTACAGTGGATAGGGTGGTGTACTGCCCATATTCCCCAGATACTAAGAGACGGCCTTCTGCTGCAAGCTGTCTTTGGAATTTCCTTGGCTGAAGAGAGCCGGTTTTCCCAAGGCCACATTCCCTTCTTGTGGAATCCCACATCCAATGGCTGGTTAATGCAGTTGCACAAAAACGCGGCTGAACCGGCCTGAACTCTGAAAGGCCATCGTAGCACCGAGTCCCCTGCAGAGTTGGTGAGGTCTCCGTCAACCCTGCATCAGCACTCGGCTTGTCCCGCTCAACCAGTGTATCTACCTGCCTCTCACTTCCTTGAGTGGTGAGATCAAGAGTGACCCCTGGGGAACCTCCTCTGTGCAAATCTCCAGCTCGGAACCTGCTTCCTGGGGACCTAACGTATAACAAAAGTCAGGACTGCCTACATAATTTGTGAATCCCAGAGCAAAATAAAACTGCAGGGAGCATGTTCCAAAATTTAAAACCTCAAAATGGTAAAACAAACAACATTCACCCACGGGCCCCTCTGAACACAGAGCTTTCTGTATGGCCACACAGGTTGCGCACCCATGAAGCCGGCCCAGCCATAACCTATACATACCCTTTGGAATGTTCAATTACAGGAGTTGTGGTGGAGAGGTCAGTTAGGTCCCAAGATGTTGAATAAACAAAGGGAAGAAGTCAGAATATCAGGGAATTATCAGAAAAGGGAGTTGTAAGGCTGTAGCTAGACCTAAGCTTCACAGTGCTAAATAGCCAAGGGCTGGAAGCCACAGATGGTCAGAAGAATGCCAGCCCCACTCACGACCTTCGGCACACGTGACCTGGGAACAGGTGTTCCAGTCAGCATTCTTACAGCCATGATCTAAAGAGGAATCACATAACTTAGAGGAAGGAAGATTTATTTGCCTACAGTTTTCCTTGGAGATATTGGGGTTCAGTCCATGTGAGGCCGGCATCTGGATCTCAGGGCATGGTGGCAGGAAGCAGAGAGGGAGAGTGCATGGGCTGTGCTCCTCACATCATGGAGGCCGGAAGCAAGAGAGAGATGGGGAGAAGGAACCATACATAATCCCTAAGGCCACACCCCCAGGGACCCACCTTCTCCGGCCACACCCTACTGGCCCAGGCCACCACCCAGATAAATCCATTACTCCACTGCTGGGATTCCGACCCTCATGACTCAATTACATCAGCTCCAAACATTAATAAATGAGCTCTGTAGGGGACATTTTATAACTAACTATAACAATGGAGAGTACTACTGCATAGAGAGTAGTATCCTCGGTCAAGGACCAAATTTAAGTCAAGACAATGAGGGAAGCAAAGCACTCTAAGAGTTATATGCATTTTTTACAGATGTATAGAACTTATCACAGAAGATAGCTGGTTTAAATAGGGCTTGTTTCATTCAGTCACATGGTGTCTGTTTTCTGTGCTGACACCAGTATAATTGCAATGCCATTTTCCCAAAGCTTTGACACCTGAGACTATGAGAAGATCCACTCTAATAGGCTGTGATCCATTCATCTAATAAACCACTCTTATACAAAAGACCAGTTAATTTTTCTTAATAAAACGGGACTTCATTTTAATTACAGGATTGCATTTAAGATGGCAGGTTCTTAATTGCTGAGCAGATTTTGGAGATAAGTGTTTTATTTGCTCGTGAGGATATGCTTGTCCCAGCCTCATCTGTTGTTTTCTTTGTAGTAAATGTACAGTGTATTGAAATTGCAGCTTCCAAGGAATGCTGTTAAGCTAATTATGAAAACAGTCTG
Organism: Glis glis; assembly: GCA_004027185.1. NCBI lineage: Eukaryota > Metazoa > Chordata > Mammalia > Rodentia > Gliridae > Glis > Glis glis. The sequence continues at coordinate 44,053 of PVJS01011820.1, forward strand.
TATAATACTAGGGTGTTACCACTCTGTGTGTCTTTCATTTAAATTACAAAATTGGTACCCCTCAGAATGCCTGTGCTTGGTTCAGACCATCAGAACCTTTGTGAGGGAGATTAGGTGGTCATCGAGCACAATTTTCCAGCACTTTGAAGCTGAAACACGGTGACCAATAACTATATAAAGTGCCCAAGGACAATAAGGACAGGACTTGCTGCAGTGCTCAGAATCTCAGACTTATCATTCTCTTAGCTAATGTCTACCGTGTCTGTGTGCAGACTTTTCATTTTCTCCACTGGTGAAGAAAACAATTGACCTTACTTCCTCCAAAATAAAAGGCCTATTTACTAACTATGCTATCTAAACTCTGTGCAAGTTTTTTTTTAATTGTTAATATGGAAGTCATTTGTGAACTTTGGACACAGTGATATATAAGTGCCTAAAAACTTCTCTCTGGGTTTGTTTTATTTTTTCTTAATTTGAGACAAACTGACATTATGTGTCCCTAATAGAGTGCACAAAGGATGCAATGCCAATTGTATATTATTCCTATAAAATGATTAAACTGACTATAATGATAAAGAAGCAATCAGATAAATCCTAGTTGACATATTATGCAGAGAAGCTAGGCTGTACTTTCAAAAATATTGATGTCATGAAAGAAGATAAAAGGAAATAGGAAACTTGTTTAGATTAAAGGGGACTAGAGATAGGACAAGTAAATGCAATGCATGAGCCCAAGTCAGATCTTGAATTTGAAAAAAGATAACCAATATAACAAATAAGGAACATGGTTGATATAACCAGGGAAGCTTGAATATGGGCCCTATGTTCTTTTGTAGTATTATATTAATGATAAATTATCTGAGTATGGTTTCAAATAGTGATTAAGTAGAAGAATTTCCTTCTTCTTATGAGAAACCGGCTACATTAATCCCTGTAACT
>PVJS01011821.1:0-44990 GCA_004027185.1 Glis glis
GGAGGTAGAACGCCCCTGGGTTCAATCCCCGGTACCGCAAAAAAAAAAAAAAATAGGGTTGGGGGTGGAGCTCAGAGGTAGAATGCTCCTGGGTTAAATCTCCAGCTCTGAAAAAAAAAAAAAGAAATAGAAAGATGATCAATTTAATCACATGCAAACACAGAGATATACATTCATAGATCCATGTACATATGCATATGCATGTGTATATAGAGATAGACACATGCATGCACATATATAGACATGCATGGATAGATCCACATGTATATGTAGAGAGAAATTTATACACACACATATATAAACACATACACGTGTGTATGTTTGTGTGTGTGTGTGTGTGTGTGTGTGTGTGTGTGTGTGTTCTAACAAAGAAAGAAGATAACACGGATGAAGGTATACTGAATTTATTTGGTGAGTTTGGAGTAAGGAAGGGACTTAATATTATATATTTTTTCTATAACCTAGCAGGTGACAGGGTAAGACTAAACCATCAGAAGGGAGTGGTGGTATTTAAAAGGAAAGTAGTGATGTAAAAAGTATTCAATGCAGAGATTGACTAGTGTAGCTAGCCCTCACTTTTGCAGGCTTAGAACCTTAATTTATTCATCACAGGGGGACAGATGTATTTTTTGAGGAATGATTTGTGTTATCGGAAATATATTTATTCAATAAGTGACCTATTAATATGTACTGAAAAGAATCATGGTCACAGAGAAGTAGGAACTCCTGTGGGCAGGACCAGCTTCTCTGTAGGAATGTCTACACTGCAAGCCAGATCAAACGATGGATCGATCTGAGCATGTTAGAATCTGAGGAAATAGTTCCTGGCTATGGTGACATGAAGAACACTCTGCATTTCCAGGAAAGGTCTTTCCACTGAGATTTGAACCTCACCCCAGAGCCCTCCTAGATGGTCACACAAAGCATTCACTTCTCTGGTCATCTTCAGCTAATCATGGAAACCAAGAATCCTTCAAGCCAAGAGAGTATTTCCCAGATATATTATTCAGTTAATCTTATAATAGGGCTTGGTTGGCCTAGTGGTTATTCTTTTTTTTTTAAAGGTATCTTTGCATATCTCTATTAATTTTGTAATGCTTTACTTTTTAACTTATGACCAAGTACTAGAGGAATAGTTATTGTTGATGCGTCTTTGTTTTCCCAAAGTGCTGGGATAGCACAGACCCATTTATTGAGCTATAGACAGAATACAGAGTTTTAAGAAGTCCCTCAGGGAATTTCTAGACCTTCAGAAGACCTGTATTATTAGTCATTACAAAAACATGGCTATAGAATCATTCAGAAATTCCATATTGTCCTTCAGAAATAATATCTTCAGAAACAAGGTAAAGTCAATAATGAGTTAAGACTGTATTAATTTGTTCAACAGATGTGATTGAGTGCCTAGTAGGTGTCAGACACTTACTGAAATACTTGAATGAGCAATGTCTAAGAAGGCCCAAACACTTAAATAGCTCACAGTCAAGTTGGAGATAATAAACAACTGAATAAGATTACAGTAAGTGTTGTAATAAGGGTAGCACGAAAAAACAAAGAAGGGAACAGGACCCAGGTATATCACTCCACTAAAGGTTTCCCTGGATGCATTTTCATGTCATACTCTACTCTCCCTAGCATAGTCTCAACCCACTAATGGATAGAGAATCCCACCCAATACGTACTGCAGTATCCCCAGCTACACTCTATGAGAGACTCCTCCTACTTATTGCTTTTGTGAATGAGATTTACCATACCGCCTGAGCAGGCTTTTTGTTTCATAATATGATAATGCAGGGAGATTTGTAATTTGCTCTCTAGTAAGGACTCTAAAGTTTTCCTGATGGCATTGTTAAGGGCTTTTTCCATCCACAGTTTGGGCGTAGAACTGTTGGTTCCCCAGATATACCAGTTTCTTAGTCAGTGCTGCTTCCCTTATTTATAAACCTTCATTCTTTCATTAATTTTCAGGTCATAATGTAATGAATAATCCATGTGGTTATCACCAGTGATGCACAAGAATGTAATTGGGAATAACAAGTGATATGCATGTTAATGGAAAAATGAATTTGCCCTACAGAATTCTAGGTATCAGAAACTGTCTGCTCACTTCAATACTTCAACCCCCATAGGTAATCCCCAAAAAAGAGAACCTAATCCAGAGGTGCCTCTTCATTGTAATGTCAGGAGGTCTTCCTGTGGATCCTGTCTTCCTTAGAGAGCAATGGTAAAATTTTTGAAGAATTACCTTAAAATTCCAGCACAGAGGCATCTATTTGAAAACATATGTCCCAGAAGGTGGCTAATAATTGTGTATATAATTAAAAGAGAAGCCCCAACTTACAACTAAATTCTTCCCAGAACTTAGCTCTTAATAACACATGCTGTTTTCATGATGATGGCTCACACCATGGGATTTGTCTACAAAAAGATGCCCAGGACGATTGCTGCATGTTTTGTTTTGCTTTGGTTTTTTTGTACTTCACAGGAAGGCCCTGCCTTCTAGCTCTCCTTTCTCTTTGAAGTATGTCCCTGTATATTCACCAGGGTTCAATGCATAAGCATAGGATAAGGAAGTCCTGTCCATCAGTTAGAATATTGAACTCCCCAAATTATCACTAGGAAATTGCTGATAAAGAAACAATAAATACAATGAGATTTATTTAATTAAATGAAAATATCTTCTCAATGAATTCTCAGCAATGCCTTCATTGGGGAAACCAGAATTTGAACATTTAAAGAGCTGTAGGTCTACATTTAAGTATTTTTTTAAATCTGTACATTGTAATTGCACATCCCAGTAAGGTTCAGAGTGATACAAACATACATGCACACAGCATGCAGTGTGCTTCCCTCCAGATCCCATGCTACTCCCTCCCCCTTCCCATACATAATATTAAAATTGGTATTGATAACTTCATATATGAACATAGCATTATTTGAACTGTTAACTTCTCCCCTCTCACCTCCCCTCTTCACAACCCAAATTCCCTTCCATTTTTCTACTAGTATCTCCTTTCATTTAATGCTGGTGAGGATGTGGGGAAATAGGAACCCTTTTACACTGTCGGTGGGATTGCAAACTAGTACAGCTGCTGTGGAGATCAGTGTCCAGGTCCCTCAAAAGACTGGGGATGGAACCACCAAAAGACCCAGCTATACTACTCTTGGGGAGCTTTCTAAAGGAATTGAAGTCAGAATATTATAGTGATACATGCATATCCATGTATATAGAAGCACAATTCACAATAGTCAACTTATGGAACCAGGCTAGGTATCCACCAAGAGATGAATGAATTATGAAACTATGGTATATACACACAATGAAATTTTATTCATCCTTAAAGAAGAACAAAATTACGTCCTTTGCAGGAAAATGAATGGGACTAGAGAATATTATGCTAAGCAAGATCAGCCAGTCCCAGAGAGCAAAGGGCCATCATATGTTTTCACTCATATGTGAAAACTAAACAGAAATCGAGATACACCTAAGTAATTTAGGACTTAAATTCTGTCATGAAGTAGTTGAGAAGACAAGACTAGCACAGAAATTCTTGATAGAGCTATAACAGTTGGGCATACCTCACCTGAAGGTTCAGAAGGAGGAAGGTTCTTCCAGAAAAAGGTGGCAATAAACGTTGATATAAATTCAGCTAGGACTTAGAGAATAGATAGGCTTCATTTAGTGGAAAGGATGGAGTGTTTTTCTATTGTAGTTAACAGCCACAAACAAGGTGTGGAGGCTAGAATAGGGTTGACATGCTCATGGAATTATGGATGGAGCAGAAGTTAAACTTGGGGGGCTAAGTAAAATGAAATTTGGTCACTGATAAACCATAATAGAGGGCCTCAAATTCTAGATAGCTTAATGGGTAGGATTAGCAATGAGAACTTAGAAATCTGTCAGTTGAAATTTGCCTTATCTAGAAAGATCAGAGACTAGAACAGTGATGATGAATGGAAAAAGTTCACAGAAAAATCTGAACTCAGTCTAAGAGAACTATTGGAACTACTGAAAGGTTTGGTGTATGAGAGTAATTTGATAGGAGTACTATTTTGGAAGTTGTTTAACATGGCAGCAGGATGGATTAATGGATCAATTCTCATAAAATATTTAAAAGAATTCCTGGCACATAGCATGGATGATAGTAATACTCTCACTACTACTACTACTACTGCTACTACTACTACTACTACTACTACTACTACTACTACTGGGAATAGTAATTACTTTGGAAGGAGAGCAAATAGAAGAAGGAAGAATTGTTAGTAGGCCATTGAATTAATGTAGATATGAAGCAATAATGCTTACCCTGGGCTATTGACAATAGGGAAAAGTCAACCAAGTGCCAAAACAAGACAAATCAGCAAGTCAGATTAAAACACCATGTAACCTTTTTTATTTAATTTTTTTCTGCCCACCACAGCAGTTATTATTAGCCTTAGGCCTTCCTATTCAATATCTGACAGCACAGCAACAGCACTGATTTTTACCTTGGAGCTTATTAGAAAAACAGAATTGCTGGTCCTGCCCTAGACATACTAAATCAGAATCTGCATTTTAATATTTTCTATAGGAGATTCTGTGTCTCTGGTTAATGAAGGACCTATTTTCAAATTCAGTTGTAACCTGTGGGGGGAAAAAGTGTTTTCCTTTACAGGAAGTTGATTGGCTTTGTTTTCTTGGGACACTGGATGCTTATGGCCCTAAACCCTCACTTTTCCTAAACACCCTCAGAACAGATCATCCTTACCCCTCTTTCCTTCTATTAATAAGAGCATGGACAAGACTAATCACAGCTATTCATTAAAATCCTTCAAAATACAAACTTCCTGAATGTATTTACTTGCTTCTTCTACATTTTAAAAAATCATTTAGGATTATTTTTCTATAAGTAAGTTGTTAGCCACCACACCTGTAATCGCAGACAGGAGGATCACAAGGTTGAGGACAGCCTCAGCAACTTAGCAAAACCCTTAGCAATTTAGTGAGACTTTGTTTAAAAATAAAAAGGGCTGTGGATGTAGCTCAAAGGTAGAATGCCCTGGGTTCAATCCCCAGTATAAGTAAATGAATTAATTAATAAAATAAATAAGTTTTTTATGTTTTTACTCTCAGGGGTTTTTGAAAACTTGATAAAATCTATCAAATTCCTTTACAGAAAAATGAATGTGAACACATTGGCAAATTTTTTCAGACAACTTATTTTTGCACTGGAAATGGATCTCTTCACATATATTGACCTTGAAAAGTCTTCGCAAATATTGTACTTCTCATTTTTTCATGCAAAAAGAAAGGCCTCTTTTTTTTTCCAGAAAAAGGATGAATAAACCCCAAGTATACAAAATAAATAAAATATAAACCTTTATGTTTTTTTTTTTTTTGGCGGTACCAGGGATTGAACCCAGGGGCATTCTACCTCCACGCTACACCCCCGGCCCTATTTTTTACCCTTTATTTTGAAACCGTGTCTCACGAAGTTGTGGAGGGCCTCACTAAGTAGCTGAGGCTGGCCATAACACTGGATCCTCTGGTCTCCGCCTCCCAAGTACTGGGATTACAAGCGTGCGCCACCACGCCCAGCTATAAACCTTTATGTTTATGAGAAGTAAATTTCAATGAGATGCCAACTTTGACATCCAAATGATTCTGACTTTTGTTTTGATACCAACAAATCCTGAAAGCCCTGACTGTCAAGGTAAGGGGAAGCAAAGACCAGCAGAAATTCCCATAGCTCACATTACAAATGAAAAGAGCTTTTATTTTAGGAATTGGAAAATTCTTCCAAACCCTTCAGGGTGAATACATGGCCCAGTATTTTACTTCTTTGTCCTCAAATAAATTAGACAGGCTTCAACAAAGTCTGTACCTTTGATACTATCTATATAAAATTGAGAGAAGTTATAAATTTATTACCTCTGAATCTAAGTTTTGAAGTTATTTAATAGACTTCATATTCAAGAGTTAATTTTAGATATAGTCAGTTTCTAATTCCTGAGTAATTAAAGAATAAAACCCCATTTTTCTAATTTTTCCTGTATCCTTCAGAAAGTACATCCTGAAGTATTTGAAGCAATTTTTTTTTTCTTGGCCATACTGGGGATGAAACCCAGGGCCTCACATAGGTTAGACGAATGCTCTACCACTGAGCTATGTTTGTAGAGGCAAATCTTTCCTTTCAGAGTGGAAACTTAATTTGCCCAAAAAATATGATAGTTTGATTTATTTTGCTTCCTGACCCTTTCCACAGCTGTGTTCATTACAATGATTTCCAGGTTGTATATTGGAAATTTTGTTTTATTTGTAAAGCCAAATACACACAGCATGTAAGTCAATGTATGAAGAAAATCTTCCCAGGCAAAATGACTTAACAGATGTATTTGCTTTCTTCGTCTCTCTCTAAAAAAAAAAGTGAAAAAATGTACTTCAAGTTAATTTGAGTATTTTAAAAATCCCCCCATAAGCCAAATAATTTTTGCATAGTAATAATATTCACATTGTACTCTAATTTGTTGAAAATTATCTTAAATGGTGAAGATTTAAGGTCTGGGACTGATAAAGATAATGGTTTGCAAGGCAAATAGACAAAAATTTATTTAAATCAAACTGTGTGGCTCTTGAAATCAATGATTAATAATAACCTTTTTTAATTAAAGCACCAAAATCATGTATATCTTATATATAAATTATTGCATTTTCTTAAAATCTATGGCCATCTAAGATATCTCAGCTTAATCTAGAAGAATTCATTTGGTTGGAAAAACTATCATGTCACATAGTATCCAACAGGTCACTAGAAGGAGTCAGGAAATGCCCTCTTGCTTGACACAGAGTAAAGGCTTCCTTAAAAATATGAGCTCAGCCAGATGTAATCCCAGTACACCTATAATCCCAGTACTTAGGAGGCTGAGACAGGAGTATCACAGGTTGGAGGACAGCCTCAGCAAGTAGAAAGACTCTCAGTAATCTAACAAGACCCTGTTTCAAAACAAAAAATAACATTGAGCTGGCTGTATAGCTCAGATAGGTGTCCATCAACAGATGAATGGATTATAAAACTGTGGGATATATACACAATGGAATTCTACTAGCAATAAAGAAGAACAAAATTATGTCATTTGCAAGAAAATGGAAGGACCTGGAGAACATTATGCTAAGTGAGATCAGCCAATCACAGAAAGTGAAGGGTCATATGTTTTCTCTCATATGTGGAAGCTAGGGAGTAATTGTGATGCCAGAGGGACTCCAGATAATGGAAGAGAAACCTCAGTGGAGCCAGGGAGGTGGTCTAAAGGAAGGGGAAGAGAAGACTGAGATTCATAAACGGAATTACTACCATCGACTATGTGTACATATGTGAATATACCAACATCAATTGCAGTACTCTGTATTGGGAAGGGGGGACATGGGGGGACACCAAGTGCTGAGTGCTTGTATGTCAATATCAACATGATTTACATTATGATATGAGACTATAATGCACCAATAAAATCACATAAAAATTTTAAAAAGAAAAAAAGAATATGAACACCTATGTCTTGCTAAATACCTGTTTCCCCTCAAGTCCTTCACCTTGCAAACTCTATCCCATAAAGGAAAAAGAGTCTTTGATTCCCTTATCTTGTATTTTAACAATCCAGAATTGACTATGATATTTGAAGGAATAAACTACCTACAGTTTACGTATAGTTGGAACTGTTTAATATAAAAAGCATGCTAAAGCAGATTGGTAATTTATCAGAACACACAAAGAAGATCACATGGCATTCTATGGTCCTAATCATCTTGAGAAATATAGAGAGACACAGAGGAAAGGCTACAGATAAAAAGAGTGTTGCTAAGTTGAGTTCTTGTGTATGCTTATGATAGTAGCTATAGAAATCATATTGCTCTGTGGGGTAATATGACTTTATGTTCAGCATGTTTTCCTTGCCAAAGAAGCCTTTTATTCCATGACAGTCACTGTGAATCCCCGAAACATTTCACTAATTAAGAATCATCCGTGATTTATTGAATCAATTTTATGTATTTTATTTTATTGTTTTTGAGTGACAATCCAATGCCAGATGGTGTGCTAAGCCTGGAACGCACATGACTTCATTTAATACCTTTAACAATTCTTAACATAGATTATCTTATTATTATCTGTTTCATAAATGAAGAAAACGAATTTCAGAAAAATTGTGTGACATACAGGCATAAGGAAGATCTTGTTCTAGGTTTAGGAGACATCCTAACCATCATTCCTTACTGCCACACTTTACTACCTCCCACACAAAAGCTCTTTATACCAGTGTCAGACTAAAACCAGGAGATAACTAGCTACCTGCACCAGAAAAACCTGTATTTCCACTTAGTATAATGTTTTTGAAAAGATCTTGACATTTGCTCTAAAATATCTGGTGTCCTGAAGATTTCTTAAGGTGATTTAAGCATTTTTTAAAACCCAAATAAACTCGCAGACACGCATGCTAGAGTTGCTCAGAAGGGAAGGAGCCAGGTCATACCTCAGTGCCTGTGATGGAAAATATCTGTGCCTGTGGTTTCCAGTTTCGCGTTTGCACCGTTTGTTTTCCTATACGTAGTGTTTTATTATGTATGATTCCTTCCTCCTGGCTGACAGTCACAGAAGCCTCTCATTGAGCCTCACTTTCAGTGGCTCCGGGGATAAGTGACATGTTTGAGGTCCTCCAAAAACATTTCTCCCTATGTGATCGTCATGGACACCACCTCATTTATATTGTAAGACAGACCACCCCCAGTGCATCTTCCAAATACCAATTTATCCAGCTTTTGGGATTGAGACAGCATTAGAGGGAAAATAATAACTTTATGCATACAGTTACTAAGCACACTCTTAGACATTTGAAAACAACAATTGTAAAAACCAAAATACTATTCTCTGGCACTCATCATAAAATAGTCCAGGCTGAGCGTTTGCTTCCGCTCTGTGTGACTGGTTATCTGAATCATACCCTATTACTCTTTAACAAGATTGGAATCAGAGAATCCAGTGGTAATTTTAGAGAGTGATTCTGCTTATACAAAGGGAAATTTGCCTCCCTCCCTCTGGCATAAATATTTCATTAAGGGATCATGTCTTCTGTCAAATTGAGATAATCCAGAAAAAAAAAGTATCAACTAGAAGAGGCATCCTTCTGTATTTAGTTATAACCTGCTCAACGAGGAGACTTGGGTAATAACATTTTCCTGGAGTATACATTTGATATGTGTATTTTCTACCCCCATCACAGAAACTTGCCTTGATGAGGGAAGGGTTCTTGTTTTATCAAAGCCTTGGCTTGTCAAAACTATTTACCACTTTACCATTTTTTATTGCTTTAATACATTCCTCATGCCCCCTAGGGAAAATCCTGCCAACTTTGTTAGATGACGTCAGAGTCTTCCATACAAAGGCTCCTTTTGTACACAGTAGGAAGAAGGGACCTGGGGCACCAGCTCTAGGTCCAGGCATTAAATCTGTTTACCGAAGAAGGTCATTATTCTGTAATTCTCTCTGCTAATTTCGTGTGGGAACAAAGCCTTTTGGCTCCCTGATGCTAATGAGCTTAGGGCCTTTCTCTTGTTTCAGGCCCAAGGCAGGGATTTTTCTTATTTTCCTTTCCTGTCACCTTCAGGTGAGCTAATCAGCTGTGAGCAGCCATAGCTTTTGGAGGCTGCGGATTTCCAGCTTCCCTCTTACTGCTTCCATCTCAAGCCAGCTCCCTTTTCTTCCCCAAGTCATTTTTGGCTCTCATCTCTTTTGTATTTGGCCTCCTGTGTGGATTCCTGATAGCTTTCCTCCTGGGAACCACTCTGGGGGATTTCTTTGTTTTTCTGAACATGACTTTTAATTACACTTGGATTATTTGGCCATCGGCTGCTATGTAAAGCCTGAGCTAGTGCCATCTAATGGCATTAGAGTAGGGGGTGGCTGCTGGCCAGAATGGTGGCCTGTGCTTCTCACTCCAGAACGGGCCATCTGTAAAGGAACAGAAGCTTTGGAGATCATCATTTATACACCTGGTCAAAGCCCTGCTCACGTAGTATGATTCCCATTCACTGGACTTGCAAGAGAAGATTGTAAAATATTAATTATTTTTTTTCTATTTTCACCCCATACTATATCATCTCCTACTTTTAAACATTTTCATGGGAGATGTACACATGTGATTGTAAGTGCCATTGTGTACACTTAGGACATATTTTTGATTAATTGAGAAATTGCTATAGTTTACACATTGGCTGCCCTATATTAAGGTCTATAAATGGTACAGCCTCCAAAACAAGTCTTCCAAAAGGGTTTTTAGATATCACTGAAGGTGTGCACTGGGGGTTTCTTTAATCATCTTAGAAAATTGTTTGAATTTTTGTATACTCCGAAGAGTCCTTATATCCTAACACATTAGCTTGGTAACAATAAATATTTAGAAAGTATTTGTTAATCAATCAGTAATAAAACTTATTGAGAACAACATCTGAATTAAAAGGACTGTAATAAACTCACTTTTTGAAGTATAGTGTCATAATTTTCAGAAGATATTTTTAAAAACCTAAATATTATAGTCAACACTATTTTTAATAAATTTTCATTTCATTTTATTTGGTAACCCTCAAAAGTGGACTTATTCTTTAGTAGAGAATTGGAAAGAGAATTATCAAACTATTAGAACCTGCCATTTCATGATCATATGCACCTTTTAGAATTATATATATATATTTTTTGTGCTACTGGGAATGGAACCCAGGGGCATTCTACCTCCGAGCTACACCCCCAGCCCTATTTTTTATTCTTTATTTTGAAACAGGGTCTCACTAAGTTGTGGAGGGCCTCACTAAGTAGCTGAGGCTGGCCGCAAACCCGGATCCTCCGGTCTCAGCCTCCCAAGTACTGGGATTACAAGCGTGTGCCACCACGCCCGGCTTTAGAATTATATTTTAAACACATCTTTATTTGACAAGACATATATTTTGTCTTCTTTTGAAGTACTTTTCTGTCATTTAGAACCAGGTCTTAATGCATTACTTACTCATAATATCGAAACATTTATTTCTAGCTAGAACTAAATAAGTAGAAAAATGTATGCAAAGTTGGTAAGATTTTAAAAAGCCCCTTTACATGGATTTTATAAATTTAATATACGTTCTTGTCCAATTAATTGTATGGCATGGCCATGTATATCTCTGATATTTCAAAAGATATCTCAGGGCCCCGTAGAAAATCCATACTCACCGAATAAAAGCAGTACAGTGTCACAACCCAAGAACAGATAGCACATAAAACAAAGAAAAGTAAAGGCAAACACATTTCTTTGATTTCCCCATGGACACTTCTGGTCATGGTATTTAAAAGGAGCAACCCAATGGAAAATGTTTTTCTTGCAAAACTCAAATATCTAATACTAACATTTACCCGGACCTGGATTCACCTTTTAAAGCTCTAGCTGACTGATCTCATAAACTTGAAAGCTACCAAACAAGTGCAAGGTGACGACCGTCTACATACTCTTTCCCTCTGTCTCTCTAGGTAGTCTGTGTCAAGATTTTTGTTGTACAGAACCCAATATGCCAGTGAAACCAAGATAAGTGTTTACCTTACCATTGCTATTTTGGCTGAAATAGAATAGAGTCTTTAGATTAATTAAATAAATAGTTTCACCATTGGCAGTATGATAAAAAGCTTGGTTAAATGCTTTTATGTGAATAAGCCAGGCTAGCCTTCTTTGCTAGTCCTTTCCACAAACTGGTCTTAGTGCCCAACATATATTAGGAGATTAGAGATGTGGATGAAATATATTCTCTGCTCTTGGAATTTTCACTGTCTAAACAAATATTTTTGAAACACTGAAAATGAATAAATCGCAGGCCATCTTAAAGCATTACGAATAGAGGAGATGCAATGGCACCAGTTACTACCAGTCAGGACTAATTTTCTAATCATGTTCTAGAGAAAACAATGCTCCGTTTAATCTCAAAGTTTGTTTATATGTAGTGAGGGAAGTTATAGTCAAAGAAGCAGAGAGATCAGAAGAAAAGACAAAATCCTATCCACTGAATGCTGTATGTAGCAGTCAACAAGCAGACTGGTGTGCCGGAGCATAATCAGGAAGAGGACAAGGGTTGGGAGATGTTGCTGGGTAGCTAGGGCCAGTCACTGAGCTTTGTAAACCACTGTGAGTGTCATCCTCAAGGGGGTTATTGACTTTCTTTTCCCAATGCAGGGGAAAAGAAGTTCTTTAGAGAATCTGATCTTGGACAATGTGGAGAACAAAGGCAGAGAGTTCAGTTAGAAGGCAATGGCCTTCAATGGGGGAATGAATAATCAGATTTGTGGTTTAGGAATAACTGTTGAATAGTTTTGTGGAAAGTGGTTGGGCTGGTGGAACAAGATATAGTAGTTGTCAAATCCCAGGCATGGTAAAGATGGTAGACCTAACTAGAGGGAAGGTAGAAAGATCAAGAGAGGAAATGAGAGCTATTTAGGACGTAAAACCAAGAGTGAAATGTGCTTTGATAATTGCATAAAGGACAAGGGAGATGGAGTGTGAGATCCTGTGTCTAGCCAGAGAACTGAATAGATGTTGGTGATAGAGGTGTGACGTATTGTCAAAGGTGGGACCTAACCTTTGTATTTTTGCTCACATAAATGGCGTGTGTCAGATGAAATACTTTACTAAGTGGTGGCACGTGGGCTAGGCCTTTGAGGACGAATTCATAATAATGGATGGAGACCAGACAGTGTTTAGGTAAGAGCAATCAGATCAGGTTAGCTGGAGGTTGAGATCTCTGAGCAGTCATGGTGAGAGAGCACAGGAGTGCTGATGAAAACCCACAGAAAGGCAACTGGATTGTAGTCTGGGATTTAAAAAGTGATTGTTCTTTATGCTTTCATGGTCTTTCCTAATCAGCAGAGAAAAGACATGGGACAAGAAGTACTTTAGGGAATCTGATCTTGTGCCATGTGGAGAACAAAGGCAGGGAGTTCAGTTAGAAGGCTGCTGTCAAGTAATAAAAATAGGAGACCACGAGGCAGAGTGATCATGGAGGCCTAAACATAGGGGATTGCAGTAGAAATAGAATATAACTGGTAGGCAGAGCTAATGTAAGAACATGTGTTTATTCCCCGGTTGAATTGAATCAAATTCTGTGTGTGTATGTGTGTGTGTGTGTGTGTGTGTGTGTGTGTGTGTGTGCACGTGTGTGTGTGCGTTTGTGTGTGTGTGTGTGTTATCTTCTATAACATTCAAACTGCATTTTGGTAGGTCCATAACAGGTTAGCAATTCCCTCATAAGGTCCAGTGTGAACCATCCATTAATGACATGTCTGCATCAGAAGCATGGGTTCCTCCGTAGCAGCAATGATTGGCTACCCGGGTTTGCAAATTCTTAAGCCAGAAGATGAGCTAAACATCTTTCTATAGCAGTTTTTATTCTATTTGTTTTACTTGCGGAATCAAGAGATTAATACTAGTAATAGGGCTTTTCAAAAGAAAAGATGTTTTTCCCAAATCTTACTTTATATAGAAATATTATTTTTCATGTTTTCTTCCAATTTTTTTTTCTGTTCACATACAGGTTTTATAAGGTCCTATGCGTATTGTACATACAAGTTCACTTTCTACTTTCTCACTTAATAATGTATTCTACATAGGTTTTATATTGCTGCAGCTGTCATAAATATCATTTCCATAGTATGAGTATCATTCAATCATATATATAGGATAACATGCTTAGCCATTCTCTTATTGATAAAAACTTCAGTTGTATACATAGACAATATAATAGTAGACCTCTTACATGTATGTTGTCATTTCTTATTTTTAGAACATCTATCCAATAGAAATAAAATACAAAGTACAAATACATAACTTTAAATTTCCTTTAATAATCTAAGTTAATAGCCGTATTAAAAAAGTAAAATAGAGACATGAATAATGACCAATTTTGTTTGATCCAATATGTTAAAATAGCTCATTTCCACATATGATCAAAATAAAATTATGGAATAAATATTTTATATTTGTTTTTATTTTGTTTTCATGATTAAGTAGGTATTTTAAACTTAGAACACATCTTAATTTAGAGTAGCCAAATATCAAGTGCTCGATCAGGCTTCTGGCTCTTGGGTTAGCACAGGTTCAGTGTGTGTCCTAAAGAGGAATTCAGAGCCGCAGGATTACTTATTCAAAAGTTGGACGATTTTAAGATTTTTGCTGTCACACAGCTTTCTCTTTTCCAAATAAGTCTATCAACTTAGGCTCTGCTTTTCTTTTAGTTAGCCAATTAATTGAATACTTACTACTTACTGATCCTGACTCAAATATTAGAAAGAAATTCCTATAAAGAGGGTGAGCTTCACCAAGTGCTCTGTGTATGTATGTCCCTATCATTCTGAACTTCATTATGATGTGTAATTACGATGAACCAATAAAAATATATTTAAAAATAAATAAATAAATAATAAAAATTCAAAAGAGAAAAAAGAGGGTTGAGCTGCAATTGCCTTTACTCAGAATCAAACACATTTAAATTTTATATCATAAAGATAAGTAAATGAATTTATTAATTTAAAAAGTTACATTTGTTTAAAAAGGCTTAAGAAACATATCCAAGATGGTTTAAATCATTTTATATAAAGTCATCTTCCTACTAATTTTCTGCTAATACACCATAACCATAATAAAAACGGAGAAAGAAAGAAGGAAAGAAAATTGGGTCTACACAGAAAACACTGTTTGGTATGGCCCATATAGATAATTCCAGCCCCCAGCCCCCAACTAAACATGTGTCTCCCCCTTCCTACCCTTACAGATGACTGACATCTATAATTCCCTCTCCAGCAAATATCACTTTGCTCAGGAAGATATATTCCAGCCTCCCATATCTGGGTCTGTTCCGCTCTGCAGGGGTGAATTGCCAATTCTATCATACCAGCTTCTGCTTGAGTTTTCGGCTGTAATTGTTCACATTCTTGCAGTACTTATGCTACGAGGGCAACAACATCAACAAACAGAAGCATTTGCAGTTTCTCTCCATCTACTGGGAAGCCGCCTTCCTAATCAATTCTCCTCAGCAAATGCTCCAGGACAGTGGAAAATTCCTTGGGCGAGAGATAATACCACCCAAGGGAAAATGCATTTATAATTGATGTGGTAAAAAGCTGTCAGACAGACATGGGTTTTCTCAACCATTTTTGTAAACACGGTTAGCAGCCCTGCCTACAACAGCAGAAGCCTACAATCTTTCTACCTCTGGGTAAAAAAAAAAAAAAAAAAAAAAAAAAAAATTATATGTAGCAAGGAAAAGCCCGCGTACCAGATCTTGTGGTTATGTCTGTTGGAGTCCCCCAAAACTGAGTAATCATAGACACTCCTGGCTTATGTTTACCTAAGCATATATATTTTTTAATTATTTTAAATAAAGGGCTTGATGTATTGCTGAGCACGTAGCCAAGGATAGTGGAAGGAAAGGCAAAGAAATCATAAAAGGAGTGTCATTACATTTGGAAGTCGCCTTCTCTTAAATGATCTGAGAAGCCATCAGGAATATAACATGATCTGTTATATTCTTGGGTTACAAAATATTTCAATGATCTATGCATTGTATGAAGCCAGGTAGATCCTGCAATTGGCGGAACTGGGTACACCTAGTCTGTTTAATCATTTTAGCTACCAGATGTGACTATTCCAGCTATATATGAATGCATGGAATTCTACTTAGTTCCTACCTCACTTGTGGTTGCTTTTAGGGAACTATAAAAAAGCAAACAAACACATTTTATTGTGTGTGCAACTATTTCAAAAGCCAGTCAAAACAATATGCACCACGGAACTGGGAAAAAACTTAAGTAGAATTCAAGGTGGTGTTCACCTTTCCCAGGGCACTGGCTTTTGAAGGATTGTGTAATTCTACACACGTGAGTAGAGTAACAATTACACACACACACATACACACACACACACAATACAAAGTCATACTTGAGTCTGAGTTCTCTACTCATGTTTTGAGTATGAGAAAATATTTAAAATAGTCTGTGTCTCCCCTCCCCACCTGACAAATATATGCGGAGAAATTTAACAGCGCTATCTAGGTAAAGTTGCTCACTTATAAATAGGCATTTAATACACAGTGGCATTAAAACAATGCTGTCTTCATGGTAAATTGAAGAAACAAGCACTGCAATTTATTTAACTGTGACTTAATTGTATGATTCGGGTGATTTATTATTGGATTTGAGTGATTTATGGTAAGATTTGAGTGGAGTGTCTCACCAGCCACCTTGAGTAACTTCATGGAAGTTTCCTGTTCCAAGTTGCTTTCTGAATTAAAATGCAACCTCACTATCCGTTGTAGTTTGTCTAAAAGGCTGGCCTGACCCTCTGAGCTGTCCAGTTGGGATTCTGACTTTCTACTGTAGCTCTCAGTTACTCACTTGTCCCTTGTTTTAAATTGGGTAGTATTTTTAGTTTTTTTCTTAAATACATCCCTGTCTCTCTCTCCTGAGTAAATGTGAAGCAGACAGCAGTAGAACCCAGAAGATTATGTGAAAACCATGACCAAAAGTGATGCTTTCCTTTTTCATGGTTAACTCTGCCCACATTCTTTCCAAAATAGATCTGTGATCTTTCTCTCCTGGCAAAGGCAGAAGCCTATGCTCTTGACTTCATCTGGCAAGGAGAAGCTGGAGGCCTATATTAGACCTAAAAGGCAGTTGTCTGGCTAAATTTGGAGACACACAGACCCAGAGACAGCTTAGTGTGGTGGCAGGAACACAGATTGTGGAGCCAGACAGCTAGCATTTGAATCTCAACTGTGCCACTCACTAGTTTTAGGAGCTTGAGTAAGTTACTAAATACTGTTGTGCCTCAGTTTCCTTCCTTGTAATGGCCGGGTCCAAAAAGGAAGATGCTATACTCAAAAGGGAAAATTTAAAATGGAATACCCATAAGGTTGTGAGCAGGGTTAAAGAAAATGGGCTAAGAATAGTCAGATACTCAGACAATAAAATATTCTAGCCCTCCTACGTCTAAAGGGGCAAGAGGAGAGAGTAGTAATAGAATTTTTGTAGAGTTATAGCTTTAGGGGTGAGCTAGCTATGCAAGTTGTGGGTTTGAGTAGAGAAAAGTGTTCTCTGTCAAAACACAGCTTGAGAGAAAGGAAGCTGGTGAAGTAAAATATTGACCTTTCTCTCCTCCCACCTTCTAATATATTGCTGGTATCTCCCACTGACTGGATTCAGTTATAAGCCAGAAGGCAAGACGCCCAATTGATGGTCAGACTCTTGGGCCTGAAGCAGGGTGAACAATGGGAGAGATTGAATGTAGAGTAGCTCCAGTGGAAGAATATTCAACTCAGTAATAGTAGCTACCTCGGAGGACTCCTAATGCAAATGCAATGACCTATTATCTGCAAACCACTAGGAATTGTACCCTGTGCATAGTAAGCATTTGTATATGTTCTTATCTTTTATAGAACTTGTTTGCTATTATAATAATTATCATCTCCACTAAGTTATCAGACCTGAAGATAGTTCAAGATTTTACAAGAACAAGATTGCCACATTTGTAGAGTAATTTAATGGGATTTAGGAACAAGAAGCCCGGGTCTTTGCTATACCTGCATGTGCCAAATAGACCTGAGGAAGGGTTCTGATGCCTGTTGTCTAACACATTTCAGGGTAGGACTGCATTAGCTATTTTAGTTGATTTTGTTGTTGTTGTTGTTTGTTTGTTTGCTTAAGAACAGGTAATTATCTTAACAGATGAAACTATAGCCAGAACTCATGATAGAAGAGCAAGACAGAAATGTAGAAATTGTCAGACTCGGTGCCTCAGACTAAAAGGGTCCTAGTGGAAACTGGCCAACTTTGGTTGGCATTACATTAGCAAGAAGTATGAGTGTAAGCTCACATCTATACCAATGAATCAGTTTTGATTATGCATCTACCTGTATCCAGGCAATAGGCTACTTGAGTGGGACATACATTGATATCTTAGGGCTCCAAGTATCATTATTTTGAGAGTACCAAACACAGATAGAAAACTTATCATGCAAGGCAAACATGATAAGCCCCTAAATTAGTGCTAATAGTAAGAAGTGCTATGGGATTTGGGCAAATTGAGAAATATCCAGAGCAATGGAGCTAAAGAAAGCCTTTTAGAAAACATAGATTTATGCCGGGCGTGGTGGCGCACGCTTGTAATCCCAGTACTTTGGGAGGCGGAGACCGGAGGATCCAGGTTCACGGCCAGCCTCAGCGCTCTCTCTCCCTGTCTCTCTCTCTCCCTGTCTCTCTGTCTCTCTCCTTAGTGAGGCCCTCCACAACTTTGTGAGACCCGGTTTCAAAAATAAGGTATAAAAAATAGGGCCAGGGGTGTAGCGCGGAGGTAGAACGCCCCTGTGTTCAATCCCAGGTACCGCAAAAAAAAAAGAAAACATAGATTTGGGCAGGGCCCTGGGTAGAGAATAATTTCTTTATTAGCAGAAAAGAGATGGGGAAAATTATGATGGTGGTGAATTGAAAGATGAAAGTTTATAAAATTTTGGAATCTGGAAAATGTATACAAAGGACCACATATTCTTTTGAACATGGAAATTAGACTAATCTAACAGAAATACTTAGAAGATGTGAACTTAGGTCTAAAGTGGTAACAGACCCAGAAAAGATAAGATTTTGAATTCAAAACCAAGAATTTTGTCACTTCCGATTTTTTATTCAGCTGAAGAAATAGCTTGAGGAGTTGATTTCCATTTTGGCTTTCAGATATGGATACAGACACATTATTTCTGGGCTACCTATATTTAAATCAATGGCTAGCACAGAGAAATCCATGCATGCTAACTGGCTCACATGCACTATGTATTATTTTCTTATTTGTTGTTTGGAATTTATTGATCCCTCTCAACTTTCTATCTACTCTCTGATAGACAGAGAAGTCAATGTAACTATATTAGAATTGATCTTGTATTCAAAAAGCTGACCTCGAGCCAATACTAATGGATTGGGGATATAGAACCAAGGCAGGACATGAGTGCCTGTCAGTCCTGCATTGGGAATGACATCGTTTGGAGTGATGAAGTGCAAGGTAAGAGAAGACTGCAATCTTGTAGTCAATCTGCTCAGTTAATACACATGGCACTTAGAGTCCACGAAGTCAATAAGCATGGGTGAGTGCTCATGTCTTGCTTCATTCTTCCTGGGAGTTGAAACCATCCCAATTAATAATATGAAACAGCAAAGCAAAAACCTTTCAATGCCATTATTTCTGTAGAGGATTTTCTCAGATTTGTTCTGTCACTGTGCTTAGAAGTTATAGGAGATAGAATAGCTCATAATGAGATAGATACTGCCATTGAAGAAATTCTTGCAAGACAAAAAGCCCAAGAGGAAAAAAAAAACAGTGAAGGAAAAATAAAAGCACAGAGCACAAAATAGAAAACTTGAATGGGACATAAAAATGTGAAAACATACTTAATGTCATTAATAAGCAGACAGATGCAAATTAAATTACATTGCATTACCATCTCACACCCACAAAATGAATAAAATTATAGTATGAGAATACCAAGTGCTGGCAAGGTTTTGAAGTGATGAGAACCGTCACATACTGCTGGAGGGGTATAAATTAGTACAATGGCTTTGAAGAGCAATATGTCATTGGCGAACACAATTGAAGTCGGGTGAATCCTATAACCTATGAATTTGATTCCTGGGTCTGTACTCAAGAGAAATTAGAATATGTGTGTCAGATGTTTTGTATGAAAAAGTACATCGCAGCATTTTTTGAAGTGCAAGGTACTAAAGGCAACTGAAAATTTTCTAGTAATAATAAAATAAATATTAGTACATTCATATACCACAATGAATAATATATAGCAGTGAAACTGGATGGACTACAGCTACATGAATAGAAATAGATGAATCTCAAAAATACAATGTCCATTGAAAAAGTAAATCATAAGACATAAAATGTGTTTCAATTTAAATAAGAATTATAGTAAACCAATAACATTTTCAGCTCTATTAATATGTGATGAAACTATTTTTGAAAACCCATGGAATAATAAATACAAATTTAGATTAACGGCAGAAGGGAAGAAGGAAGCAATTTGAAAGGGACATGCAGAGTGAACTTGGGCTCCACAATGGCCCATATATATTTCCCAAGACTGCACTTCATGCCAACCTTTTTAACCCAAATTATTTTGATGACTAATGATTTGATAGAGGATAGATGTAAAACTATTTTTTTCCAATTAGGTTTTTTGATTGTTTCATTCTAAATGCATTAAAATCTTGTTGAAGTTATGGCAAAGTCATACACACTACTGACCCTTCCAGAGTCTTACTGAGATAAATAAAATGAATCAACACAGCTAAGTTGTCACAAGGTAAAGCAGGTTTCCAACAAGCTCATTTGATAAGAACTATTGAAGCACTGCAAATTAGAATGAATTAAAAACTGTTATACTATCTCACGGTATGGACTGGCAGCCTCTGAAATAAAGCAACATTTCTAATATGCCCCAAGGCTCATCCTCCATTATTCAGTTACTGTGGCCCGTGTCTCTTTTTTAATCCTTATGGTGCTTCCTTTTATTCTTGTAATGAAACCCCCCCCAATCTCCCCAAATCACTCTTCAAGATTCAGCTCTTCTCTTCCCCATGGATCCTCTAATCCCAGTGTTCTCCCTAAGGATTGCTTAGTCTCACCCCAAAGTCTTCATTAATGATATCCCCAACTGATCTGTCTCTGTTCCTTCCCCTTTTCATATATATATATTTACCTATATTTCAAGGTCTACCTAATTGAGGTCTCCTCCAGAGAGCCTTGCCTGTTCACCAGTAGGAAATAATTTCTTTATTCTATGAAGTCTCAGAGCATGTTTGTATGTGAATGCCATATATTTGACAGTTGATCAAGTGCACCATTGCTTTGTAATGTTAATTTTCTCCACGCATAGAAGGATGTGTATCCTTGTGTATACATACTCCGATAAAACTTTGGAAGTTCCTTGTTAGCAGAGGCTATCTTTTAATTCCACAAAGTATTCAAGCAATTTGTCTTCGTAGATTATTGAATAGTTTTTGGCTTTGCAACGTTGTCTTGTGACTGAAGTGGCCATGATTCTCATTTCACTTCTAAGGTGGAATATTGGAGTTGTATTGCTCCTTTTTACTTCTGTTGTCTTTGGGGGGCTGAGAAAGAGGCCCTGTTTCTTGATATATAAGGTTCATTCTGACTTTGTATATCCAGGGTAGGACCCCATTAATTCAAGAAGCACCCAGATACCCCTATGGCAAAGAAAATAGATGAAACTACTGTCATCATTCTTTGAATGTTTGCCAAAATATTTAAAGCAATGAATTCCAGAAGCCTAGGTTTGATAACATCTTTAGAGGTGTTAAATAAGAGAAAGAGAAGAGAAGAAAGGGGAGGAGAGGGGAGGGGAGGGGAAGGGAGAGGAGAGAGGGGAGAGGGGAGAGGGGAGAGAGAGAGAGAGGTGAAAGAATCCCTCCAATAGATTGCTACAGGAGAAATGGAGTCAGTGAATTATCCCACAAGATGGTAAACCCCTATGCTGACATGTAGCCCTAATGATGGGCACATTCTCCAGAATACAGGCACCTCCCTCCCATGTCTACTCTGTGAGTTTACAAAGCATTTTCCCATCATCTCAAATTCCCGCACAGCAGCCCTATAAGTAAGAAAAAGCAGAAATTGTCTCAATTTTTATATTATCTCTATCAAACAGTGATTTCTGTTTCAAAAATCTCTTTTCCCATCAGAATTTCTTTTCCCCTTTGAAACCTTTCCTTGTGAAGTCCCAGAAGACGGGCGTGTGCCCATTGTGGCTTCTGAAAGCCTTCAACTGATTGGCTTGCCTCTCAGACCCTCTCCTGCTGTGTGCTGCTTTTCAGCACC
Source organism: Glis glis (assembly GCA_004027185.1). Taxonomy (NCBI): domain Eukaryota; kingdom Metazoa; phylum Chordata; class Mammalia; order Rodentia; family Gliridae; genus Glis; species Glis glis. The sequence continues at coordinate 21,925 of PVJS01011821.1, forward strand.
AAATAAGTGTCAGACAATTAGAGATGGGACTGGAGATGTGTAAATTGTACTGTCGCCTCAACAAATTAGTAATTTTGTGATAATACACTGCCCTTGTAACATGGTTAGAGTTACCACAGTTACAGGCCTCTATTTGCGCTAAAAGGCGCTGGGCTGGATAAGATTGTTGAAGACCCTGTGTGGTAATTCATTCTTCTTTGAAGAACTCTCTCCCTGCCCCTCCTCTGCCAGGAAATGAGACATTAACCAGCCTATGGGAGTTGAAGGAAGCCTCCACCTGGGTTCTCTGTGCACCTTCTTTACTGGCACAGTCTGAAGGATGAGGTGCTGTCTGTGTGGAACTGGTGTGGGAAGGGAAGGGTGTAGGGTAATGCAAGAACTACCTACACCTCTGGGTCCAGCCTTTTGTCACTCAACGACCAGGCTCTTATGAGGGATTGATATTGAGCTAAAAAAAATCTCAGAGTTGCTACTTTAACTTGAAAGCTTATAAATATTAACTGCCGATATCATGGTATTTGTTCCTCCTTCTTAAATAGATATGGCAGTTGTTTCTCCCTAGAGTTGCTGTTTCCAGCCCCTGACCTTTATGTAGGAAGAATTTGTCCATTTCTGAAAGGTCCTCCCATAGACGGGTAGCTTGCTCCAGTAGAACTCTTGCCTCACTACAACTCTAAGGAGCAAGAGAACAGAACAGGAAGCCTTTGCTCTAGAAAGTCCCAGTTAAACCTTATTTAGCAATCTTCCATTCCAATGTAGTAATGAGGCATCTTAGGAGAGTGATCAGTGAAGGTGACATGTATATATGGTCTGGGTGTGGTTGCCTTTGTGATAATGTGTTGTCCCATAATCACAGTTAATCTACCACCAACGGACTCCACCATCATTCCTACTGGAAAGTAAAGGTCTAAGAGTAGCCAAGGAAATCTCAAATCAGCAGGGAGAGTGAATCCTGCCTTAGTAAATATTAGGTTATTATGCAATTATGGTAATTGAAGCAGTGTGGTGGTGATGTAGAGCTAACCTCTACATAAGCAGAAGAGAACAGTCAAGAGACTGACCCAGATATATGTATGGGGCATGGAATAGGATTGGTCTAGGGAAGTAAGAAAGAGAACTGGGAAAGAAGAGCCTAAGAACTTACTAAATAAATCTGGAAAACAAGTCCCAATCCCATAGCCCAATTTTAAACTCATAGAGGACAACAAAATTAAGGGAAAAAAATCCTTTCTAGGTGCCAAAAATGAAAAAGGAACTTAAATACTTAAATCCATGGAAACTAGACATTGACACCAAAAGGCCAATGGATACATATTTAAGAATGTATGCATGTATGCTCATCCTGGTATAGAAGTCAAGGATATAGGCTCCATATGAAGGGAAGCTGGAACTGTAGTCACTGACTTTTTAAGATTATGGAATAATGAGGCATTATACAATGACCTTTTAACACTCCATAAAAGCAGGTCATCTGTCCTAGGCCAAGAGTAGAAAATGAGTCACTTGTGTTAAAAAAAAAGTAATTTCCCCTGAGTATTCAAAACTTGAAACGTATCCATAGTAATGAATCTATAACCCAGGACAGGCAAAGAATTCCCAAGCAAGATATCTTCTACCAAGGAGATGTTCGCAAGCAGATATTATAAGCACATGAGAAATCCCACTGTGTGGGAAAAAGTATTAGATTTAACAAACAGGAGAATCTGTAAGCAAAGACTAGCGATAAAAGAGTAACATTAAAGGAAAAGCAAAAAATATATTTCTTATTTTTAATGAGGTAAAGAGAGAATCTATTACCAAAAGAGGAAGATATTATGAGAAAGAAAGGGCATATTTGAAAAAAATCAAGCAATGAGAAATATAGACATTGAAACTAATACACAAAATAAGGATAATACAAAAATGAGGCAATTGTAATTAACTAGATTAGAGATTTGGAAAATCCTTATGGATGTAGCCCAAAATATAAATGAGATGGGAGAAATAAACAGGCTAAGAGATATGAAGGATAACCTAGGAAGCTCCAAAATAATTCTAATGGTTCAGGAAAGTAAGGTTAGTGAGAATCAGGAAGGAATATTTGAAGAGATAATGACCAAAACCTTTTTGTTTTAGAAAACAATGAGGGAAGCCAGGCGTGGTGGCGCACGCTTGTAATCCCAGTACTTGGGAGGCTGAGACAGGAGGATCGCAGGTTTGCGGCCAGTCCCAGCTACTTAGTGAGACCCTCTGCAACTTAGACCCTGTTTCAAGATAAAGAATAAAAAATAGGGCTGGGGGTGTAGCTTAGAGGTAGAATGCCCCTGGGTCCAATTCCCAGTACCAAAAAATAATATAAGAAAACAACGAGGTAAGAATAAACTAATAAATACTATAGGAAAAAATGGTCTTGTGGTATATACAGGATGGAAACATTGCAGGCAATCACGAATATAACCTAGAACTAACCAAAGGTGAATTATGGAGTAATAATATTTAATTAATGAGGTGCTACATATTCCCAGAATAACCCTTACAGCATGAAAAAAGAATGTTTTCTTTCTTCTTCCTTCCTTTCTTCCCACCTCCAGAGATATTTGAAAAGGATGTTAAGAAAAGAAGGAAATAGAAAGGTACAGAAGAAAACATAAAAATGATACTGATGGTGTATATTTAAGACACTTTCCAAAAGCCCTTGATATGTAATTACTGGTGTGCATGCGTGTATACAAGTCTATGTGCAAGTGTGCGTGTGTGTGGAAGTGGGGTAAGGATGGTGGTGGCTGATGATAGTACTTAAGGAAGGTGGTAAAAGATTGGGTGGGGACACAGCAAGCACCTGTGGGCTTTCTTTCAGCTTCATCTATTCAAGCCACAGATGTTCTCTTGGTTTTAAACAAAGACAGAACCAATAGCTCAATGACCCAAAATTGCTCACTAGCATTTAGGTTGTCCATGGGTTTTTCATGGAAGGAGTGCAGCAGAAGAAAGTTTGATGAGAAAATAGTTGCTTGAATTCTTGTTAATTGGAGAGCAACATGGCAGAAAAATTTTTAAAAAATACTTATTGCTGGGGTAGCTGGAGAGGAGGGAAGAAGGGAGGAGGAGTCACAGGTATCCTCCAGGGCATCTATGAGGCAAAATGCCCAGCATTTTAAAGGCCAACTTCCCTGACTTTCTCAACTTTAGCAAAAACCATTTATTTTGCTCTTAAAGAGAACCATTGTCATTTTCTGCATTGCAGGATAATTACCTAACAGGGATAAAGAGCTGTTGAAATGCTGAGTGTCATTACCTGGGTGACTCATTTTTTAAGAGTAGCTTTGGGAAATGATTGGCAGAGTTTGTGAGACACATGGGAGAAAGTCTGCAGAGTAGAAGAGCCCTAGATTCCTAACCAGGCTGAACTCAGGGGGCAGGGCACACATTACAATTTAGGGACCATAAGATTGAAGCAAGATACCAAGCAGCCCGTGGAGTAGTGCTGCATGTGCAAGGTGCTCCCTCAAATCTGCTCTCACCAAAACTAAGGGCACCACCTCAGATCCAGCAGTACAGGACCTTCTATTGCTTGTGCTACTTTTCAATAAAGAGGGATGAATTGCTTGGCCATGAGGAAGGAAATTTGAATACTGATCTTCTACAATTAATCATGGAATTCAGCACCCATTTATTTCAAGATGAAAATCAGTGTTCCTTACCTTTACTTGTACAGCAGAAACTATTTCATCAGAAATAGAAAAGGACAATAGAAACAGTTTAATCAAGTATTAACTGGTGGGATACAGGCCAAAAAAACAAAATGATGCCCTAATTTTGATATATACTAAAGACATCAGGGAAGGTTTGAAAGAATATGCCTAAGATGTAGATAGGCATATTGAAAGAGATAGCACATTTTCAAAGAAATGGAATATGCCTAAGATGTGGATAGGCATATTGAAAAGGAGAGGACATTTTGAAAGAAGAAGTCCACAATAGAGCATCATAAAAATTGAAATCTTCTTTTCTCTTCATTTTATTTATTTTCTCCAGTCATGTTATTTTAGGTCCCACAGAGAATATGTAGTTGGATCATAAATGCTGTTCAAAGATCATATGGTTAATGTTGCCATTTTTTAAATATAGAAATTGCTTCAGGCTGGATCTAATTGAGCAGTTGCTGTAAAACATACTAAACCACAGAGAACTATGCAGAAAAAGGATTTTTAAAATGTATTTGTATGGTCTCTTTGGAGTGGAGGCATTAACAACTTACAATGGCACTTTTTTATTTCTTTTTTGAAAATCAACATAAATATGGGCAGTTGGATTAGAGGATTAATGGCGCCCTCATTGCCTGATCTTTTTTTTTAATACTCTTTTCAGGCAGCATATTGTCCAGAAGGATTTCTGATTATCTTCCCCATTATGTTTAGCAAGAACTTTGAAGAACTATGAAATTGGACTCAGTAGGTGTTAAAAAAAAGTTTATTAAATGCTGATGGGAATCTGCCTAATTCAGGAGATTTTCCCGTACTAAGAAATTACCTTATTTACAGTATTTCCATTCCATTGTTAAGTGATGTGTTTGTATCTTTTAAGCCTGTGTCACTTGGTAGAAAAAAAATATCAGGAAGATAAGTTATGACAAAGAATTGCTAGTGCCTTTCTCTGTTGCTTTCTTATTTCTTTGTTTGTGCATGTGCTATTTACCAGAGGACTAGATGCCTTTATAGGTCTCTGGATTAGTCATTAACACCTTCATGTGGGGGCGAGATACATGGGCATCCTGTGGGGAGGATAACGAGTTTGGGGTTTTATTGCAGGGATTGCATTCCAGCTTCCAATTTTTTCTATAGGTCACTCATATTGCAAGTAATTCTTGAGCAAACCATTCCCCATCTGTTCAGATCTTGTTATAACAAAATCAGCCATGACAGATTATGGTACATAAAACAGAATAAACTTTGCCCAGCTGGATGTACAAAGTAAGGAGAGAAAAGGATACACAGGGCCCTCTGGCTACAGAAAGCTGCAATCTGGGGAAAAACTTTCTCCACCAGGAATGGTAAAAGATAGGAGAAAGTTAAGGGCCAGAAAAGTAGGGCTGTTTATTAGAATTGCCACTTCTGACTGCTGCTGAATGTAAACAGGCAAATGAGATCTTTGTCCCAAGAGGCATGTCCTCAGATATAACCCTCTGCTGGCTCACCTCATAAATATCAGCATTATTGACCCAAGTTCCTCACGGGAGGTTGGAGGAACATTCTTGGGGGACACAGATCAGGCAATGTCCTTGCAATCACTAGAAGTGGCATGAAGAGAAATCCCATCACCATGAGTAGAAGAATCTCTCTAGGATATTCTAATGAAAAGGCCATTTTCTTGGTGATAGATCTAAGAATCCTAGGAACTACAGTTTTGAAGAATCGTTTTCAACATGAAAACATCTGGGCTCACTTTTCCAAATATCATTCTGGACTACATGGCTTGTTTAAAATTCATAGATCTGGAGGCCCTCCGCAACTTCATGAGACCCGGTTTCAAAATAAAGGATAAAAAATAGGACCGGGGGTATAGCGCGGAGGTAAAACACCCCTGGGTTCAATCCCTGGTACCGCAAAAAAAAATTAAAAAAATAATAAAATTCATAGATCTGAATATTTTGCCCTTTTAGTGAAAAGAGAAACATGTGTATAGAAGTCAAACCATAGTTGGCAACTGTAATGTCCATGTTATTGAAGAAATTAGTGTGTGGGCCTCCCTGGTGCCCTCTTGCTGGGATAAACTGTTCATATCTGATTGGGGGTGGATGACACAACACAGTCCCTCTCCTGTCCTGAAGTAGTGGGCAGTTGGTCTCCTTGGCATTGCGAAAGCAAGTCAATCTATGAGTCCATTTCGTCCCCTTTCCAAGTTGGACAGGATGTTGTGGGTGCATAGAACTTCTTTGGAAAAATCCACTGAAAGACCCTTTCCCCAACCCCTAAACATTCCCATGACTGTCACCTCCTGGTTTATTCTTTAGTGTTTATAGGACCATTTAGATTTGGTACTAGTGTGTTGAGAACAAAAGAGCATAAAACAAAACAGAAATTTTGTCCCAGGGGAGCTATGTCAGGATATTCTGTAGAATTTATTTGATCAATCACTTTTTTAGTGGTCTAAAGATACACCAATGTACAAAACAATGAAAATCTACACCCTTATGTGTCATACTAATAGAAGAGAAACAGATAAAAATTAAAAAGTAAAATTCAAAGTATGTTAGATAAATTGGATAGAATAAGAACACTCATGATATATCTAATCAGAGTTTCAGAGGCAAAAACGAGGAAGAGACTATTTGGGCTTATATTAATTGAGAAAAATTTCAGAGATTTTGAAAGATACCAAAGAAGCCCAACAAACCTTAAGACAAATATCATATTAAAAATATAAATTAAAGCCCTTGCCACCTGAAGCCAATATTTAAATTATCTGTGAGTCTGCTTCCATTATCTGTCTTTTCCCTTGATTTTCAGACACACTTGCACCTTTACATGTCTAGTGGTTTTTCATGGTGTAAAAAACCAAAGAGACTGTGTATGATACTATTTTCTCCAAGAGAATGTTCACCTTGTCTTCTCTTAGGCAGAGGATGTAAGCAACTAGCCACTGCCACAATGGATTACAATGTTCTGTTTTAGTAAGTTCAGTCTTAGTAAGATTCTTAATAAGATTCTGCCCACCTCTGATTTGTCTCTATTTCTAGAATGTAGCATTTTGGGGATTTGGATCCAAAAGATTAAGAGATTCGCTTCTGCCCTCTAGAGTTTTAATTATAGCTCTTTAGTTTTCTGTGCAAAGTACTCTGGAAAGACTAGTCATAGATTGAGTCCTGCTGGTTGGAATTTATTTTCAAAACACTGAGACCATATGAGAGTTCTTTCTGCCTTTTACAAGAGTCTGGCCCACAACCCCAAACTCCTATGCTACCCAGCAGTAAGCAAACGCCCTGTGGGGAGACCAACTCTGTGTTCAGGGGCTCTTCCACTTTGTAGTCTATTTCATCAACCTGGGCAATCTTAAACAACAGCAGTTTCCTGTTTCCTTCAGCAAAGACCCTCAGCCAAGGCCAAGTCTAATTATTGGCCAACATCCAGATGACAAATACCTTCAAGGGAGAAAATGGCTGGTGAATGTCAACTCTCCAAAAATCCTGGTTCTTTCCTCATTGGAATTTAACTCATCTAGTCCTCATTATTTTAACAGCTCTTTTGTTTCTTTTGAAATAGGGTATTTCTAAGTTAACTATACTTCTAGAGGTTCGAAACACTTTGCTGACCTGATGTGATATAATTTCATCTATCCAAAAAGAATAATCGAGAAGCATCCAAACTTAGACATACCATATTAAACTAGCATCAGATTAACAATTCTGAATTGGAACAGAGGTCGTGGAGTCTACTGGTTTGCTCTGAATCCAAGGTGGGCATATCCAGATGATGCCAACTTTCCTTTATAAGCCCCAAAATGTCAACTGGCATAGAGCTAATCCAATGAGCATTTATAAACAAGTGTTAAAATAGGAAAATATTAGACACAAGGGATGAGGGATTTTAGTTAATAATATGTGTAAAGACTTAGGCAAGAAAACAGCATTAAGAAATATTTTCAACAAATAAAAAGTTCTAAAGAATTGGCTGTATTTCAGGCATATTCGTACTTTGGGAGAACCTGGAATAAGGAAGTCATTCCATTATGTCCAGAGGAGCTGAACTGTTAGCAGGTGGTTCCAGCAAACTGCAGGTGTCAGAACAGGTGTCAAAGGCATAAGCCATGCTTTTAGTGCTGTTGCACGAACAGAATGGAATCAGAATATGACCTAACTTAATCCTGAATTTCCTGAGTCCTTTGCCTGACATTGTGCAAAGCCCAATTCTTTTGATCAAGGGTCTGATCATCCTCAGAACCTGTAACAAAGGGGAAAACCATGGACCCGCATGGCAGGCTTTTTTCTTTTCTCCTAAACTCTGCCTTGATATTCTTTTCCCCAACTTATCCTTGATCAGTCCTCTTTTGACCCTTATCTGTCACTTGTCTTATTACTTACTAGTGTCTTTTTTTAAAGTGCTACAACTTAGAAAGGAATCGACTCTGAAGAGCATTTCCCTCAGTCAAAACTTTCTCTGCTAGAGAGAAAAGATGGTAAAGATCAAAATAAATGGAAATCAATACAAAGAAGACATTGAAATTCTGGCCCATTTGCCACTGTCACCTGCACAGGGCAGGCAGTCTGGTAGCAAAGAGGAAGTAGCATTTGTTGGTAAACAGTGAAATGAAGCTTGCCAGGTCAGGGGTCCTTTTTAAGTTGAGTTGTCTCACTGTGGCTAGTTGGCTTTTCTCAGTGCCTCCCTCTGTTGGGCATAATGTCACCTAAGGATGTCTCACCAGAACAAGGCTTCATTTAAACTTGGCACTAGCCTTCCATACCCTGAACAGATGGAAAATGAGCTGGGAAATCCTTCAGCTGTGTCATGGACACAGACACATCAGAGCTCCAGGAAACACCCAGAGAGAGACAAGCAGGACCTCAGAAAAAAAATAACATGATTTTTAAATTCTTTCTTTTTCTTTCTTTCTTTCTTTCTTTCTTTCTTTCTTTCTTTCTTTCTTTCTTTCTTCTTTCTCTTCTCTCTCTCTCTCTCTCTCTCTCTCTCTCCCCCCCTCTCTTTCTTTCTTTCTTCTTTCTCTTTTCTCTCTCTCTCTCTCTCTCTCTCTTTCTTTCTTTTTTTCTTTTTCTTTCTTTTCTTTCTTTTTGTGCTTGTGTGTATAGGACCCCTGGAAAAGCTAGAGTAACTAGACATGCTTCCAGAGGTAAATGATACAATGATGGAGTTGCCGGGGAACAGAAGCACATTAAAGGAGGGGAGGGGACTATTGAATGAGCTAATAAATCTTCCTTCCTCTAAGTTGCATGGTCTTTAGATTATAGCTGTGAGACTGCTGACTAGAAAATGATTACTTTGTTGTTGTTGTTGTTTTTATTACTTTATGGTGCTGGGGATTGAACCCAGGGGCATTCCACCTTCAAGTTACACCCCCAGCCCTAATTTTATATTTTATTTTGAAATAGAGTCTTGCTAAGTTGCTAAGGGTCTTGCTAAATTACTGAGGCTAGCCTCAAACTTGCGATCCTCCTGTCTCAACCTCCCATGTACTGGGATTACAGGCATGTACCACTGTGCCCGGCTGACTTTGTTATTATTAATTCTTAAATAAAAGTGTTTGAACATCTGGCTATTTAACTTCCCTATGCCACATCTTCATTGACTTTCCCATTAGCATAGAAAAAGCTCAAACTCTACACCAACCCCCAGGGCCCTTTGGGGTATGACTTTGTGTACCTCTTGAGCCTCATTTACTCTTGTGAATGCTACATGGATTCCACTCACTGTGAACTACCAACCATTCTACAAGCAGGCTTTACTTGCACACGTGTGCACCTATTATATATTACCTGTTACCCAATGACCAGCTAAGAAACTCTCATTCTGGTTTCAAAATTATGCTTCTATTTACCTTTTTGCACACAAGCTTTCCTTTTTGTTTTCTTTCCCAATGATTACATTTCTCTTTGCTTAATAATACCTCTATTCCATCTCACAGTATATGCCTGCCTAGCTATATGCATTACTCACAAATCTATGGGCAACTGTGGATAGGATTATGACATCACTATCTTTGAGACCGGATCACTTGGCAGTGTCTAGAATACGGAAGATTCTCAAAAGAACGTTTGGGGAATGAAGGAAGAAATAACAGGTGCACATAAATTACATCTCCTTAAATGTCTTCAAGAGGCCATGTTTATGAAACCATTATGGATCCTATAGTATGTGAAAGAATCCTAAATATCCAGGTCATAGTTGTGTGGCCACATATCCTTGACTTTGGATAACCTATCCTTTATCTCTCCAAATGTGTTTCATCACAGAGGAAACTCTCTCCTTTCACTCTCAGTGAGAATAAATGCTCTGTCGAAAGTGGGCCATTTCCTGCTATGAATTGATAGGATAGGGTCAAGCATTTTCCACATCTTGAAACGAAGTTCTGTGCAAAAGTGCATAAATGCTGTTAGTCATGTATCTGGAGAATTGGATGTAGCCAGAGTGTACCAGGGGACAGACTGCTCTGTGAGAACGATTTATGATCTGTCAGGTGGGAAACTTTTATGGTGCTGTGCAAAGAGACAAAGGAATTTTAGGAGCTGCTAAAAGCAACACAAAATATGCTTTCAAGCTTAATGAGGAGAGGCGATAGAATCAGGCTGGCATGTAAGGCTGGCTCCATGTGTTGGAGAAAAGATGAAATGTTCTTAGTGTTATATATTTTGAATTTGCTAAATTTGTTTTGGGCAGAACAGATATTTACATCCCTGAACAATGAGCAGCAATTTCGATTCCTATCAATCTAATGAGAGTTTTATTTGAAAATTGTGGCCCATGAACAGTTTTTATGTGAGATTGTCACATTTTTTTCCACACAAAAGCATTACATTTTAGGAAAAGTAAAAATAAGTAAATAAATCTAGTCTTCCTTGTCTTAGCTAAAGAAATTAGCTGTACACAGGCTGAATATAATTTTCATTTAGTTGATTAGGAACTATCCCCACAGGCATGGTTCTAAATGAAGTAAAGTGTGCATATTGGCAATGTTTATAAGTATTTTTTCCTACAGTCTTTTTATCTAGCCACTGGCCAATATAAAGAGTTCGTAGAATAGAATCATCATCAAAATAGGCGATAGTACCAGTGGTCAAGATGAACTCAACAGACCTAAAACTTAGAATAGTAGGGCTCTACTCTTGTAATATAAACCTGCATTGTAATCTAAACCAATCATGTTTAAGGTAGGGAAACAGAGGACAAAAGGATTAAGATTTTGGACCAAGATTCCAGTGGTTCAAACATGTTAGACATAACCAATAAACTCTTTTCACCATCTGTGACTGCTGTTTGGCTTCTTCATTAAAGATTACCCAAACTAAACTTTCTGTTATTTTAATCAGGCTTCCCAGAACAGTCTCAACTCCACTCTAAACTAGCGGAAGGAATGACTGATTTAGTGAAATTCACTTTCCTATCATTGCAATGCTAAAGGCGCCTACATGAAGCATACCACATAATCGATATCATAATACTATAAGTGTGCAGAAAATTTTCTATTGATTGTTTTAGGAAGCATTGAAAAGGGAAATTGTGTCAGTAACATAGAAAAATATTTATATTTTTCTGATCAAAAAGAATGAGTATGATTGATATATTCCAGATCTAGATTTTATATGCATATATATGGAAAATATATATTTCTTCTATATAAATAGGAAGAGTAGCATCTATTCATTCATATAACATATAGTACACACACATGCATACACACACACATACACACAAACACACACACACACACACACACACACACACACACAAGCACATCGCTATGGACTTAAATTGTCCTAAGATTATGCATATCAATATTTGGAAAGTCCTTAAAAATTTTTTTTGGTGGTACTGGGGATTGAACCCAGGGGTATACTACCTCTGAGCTATACCTCCAGCCCTTTTTCATTTTTTTTTATTTTGAAACAGGGTCTCATTAAGGGCTGAGGGTCTCATTAAGTTGCTGAGGCTGGCCTCAAACCTGTGATCCTCCTTGTTCTACCTCCCAAATACTGGGATTACAGGCATCCACCACCATGCCTGGCTGGAAAGCACTTATAATATTAAGGGAATAGTGGCTGATGTTAAACACTTTCTAAATGAAATCTTGATCTAGGAATCATGGTTGTCCCCTCAATATGAACAGTTTTGTCCCTTTTGCTGATAACCACCCCAGTAGTTCAGGTGGAAATATCTCAGTAAGTTGTTGAGTCTGGCCTTAAACATTCCATCCTATTTCTATCTTTTTTTTTTTTTTTTTTTTTTTTGCGGTACCAGGGATTGAACGCAGGGGCGTTCTACCTCCGCGCTACGCCCCCGGCCCTATTTTTTATACTTTTATTTTGAAGCCGGGTCTCACAAAGTTGTGGAGGGCCTCACTAAGGAGAGAGAGAAGAGAGAGAGAGAGAGAGAGAGAGAGAGAGAGAGAGAGAGACAGGGAGAGAGAGAGCTGAGGCTGGCTGCGAACCCGGATCCTCCGGTCTCTGCCTCCCAAAGTACTGGGATTACAAGCATGTGCCACCACGCCCAGCTCCATCCTATTTCTAAGCCTCCAAGTACTGGGATTTCAATATATACACTACATAACCTGGTTTAGTATTACATTTGAAATCTAATTACAACCAGATGTAGTGGTGCATTCCTGTAATCCCACTTTTTGGGAGGTTGAGACAGGAGGATTGCATGTTGTAGACCAGTTTCAACAACTTAGTGAGACCCTGTTTCAAAATAAAAATTAAAGCCGGGCGTGGTGGCGCATGCTTGTAATCCCAGTACTTTGGGAGGTGGAGACTGGAGGATCCGGGTTCGCAGCCAGCCTCAGCTCTCTCTCTCTCCCTGTCTCTCTCTCTCTCTCTCTCTCTCTCTCTCTCTCTCTCCTTAGTGAGGCCCTCCGCAACTTCGTGAGACCCGGTTTCAAAATAAAGTATAAAAAAAATAGGTCTGGGGTGTAGCACGGAGGTAGAATGCCCCTGGGTTCAATTCCCGGTACCGCAAAAAAAAAAAAAAAAAGAAGTACTGGGAGTGTAGCTCAGAGATAGAATGCCGCTGGATTCAATCCTTAGATTAATGGGTTGCAAACTTTAGTCAGCACAGAATCAGTTGGGTAATACACACATACACACACACACACACACACACACACACACACACACACTCTTATGCACACATTCTATCTCCAGAGATCTGTAGATCTGCAGGAGGGTAGGGGTCACAAAGGTATTTTTTAAATATTATTACGATTGACACTGAAAGTTAACATGCAAGAATGTTAAGGATCAATAGTACTAGACTTTCAATTGTGTTTGTAACTTGAGAAGGCATGTTGCATATTGGGCTGTGGATTAGGAATTTTTCTGTGTCCTGATGAATTGTTAAGTGTTTGAATGAAGTGGGAGAACAGCATCTGTAGCCAGATGACAGGTCCAGATGGTATATACTGTAGGTAAGGGCAGTGTTAGGAGCTCAACTACCTGAGTTTGAGTCCTACCTCCACTAAAAATTAGTTCTGTGACCCTGGGAAAATTAATCTGGCACCTCTTATTTCTTCCAGGCACAATAGAGTTAATAATAGTACCATTTTATAAGGTTGTTTTGTTGATTAAAAGAATTGTAATACAGAAAGAGGAAAACAGGGGGGGAGGGAAGAAAAGGGAGGGGGGTGGGGAAGGAGGGACTGAGGGCGAGAGGGACAGAGAATACATAGAAGAGTGTCTTCCCCATAGTAAATTTATAGTATATGAAATTAATGTATGTGCACAAATTAACAAAACTGAAGTACAAATGCAGGCAGAGTACTAGAAAAGTACAATTAATTAGGGCTTTGGGAGAGTAGATTTATGGGAGAAAGAACGTGGTAGGAAGTCTTCAGGAGACTGTTCCAGCAGTGGGCTTTCAGTGTCCTCAGAAGGAAACCAAACTTGTCAGGGAGGGTCCCTGGGCAAGTTACAAAGGATTCACCTTTATGCAAGTTGAGTAACTCGATCCTTTTCTATTTTCTTTTTGAAAACCCTCAGGTAGACACCCGTTCTTTAGAGAGCATCCTCAAGATCCTCAAGGGGGACACCCCTTGGACAGCTGGAAATTGTTCTTTTGTGGATGCTATCTTGCAGAGAGTTGAAATAATTGAAAGATGGAGTGGTCGTATTTGTGGTTTTCTTTGTTTTTGTTTTTGTTTTTGTGTTTAAATGGGCTATGAGCCCGAGTCTGACATCTAGCTCTGGTTATATCACACAGTAGAAGAAAGGGATTATGAGTCCAGGCTGAACAAAAGCTTCTTCCCTCTGTGGAGGGTTCTTGCTCTAAGATGACATAGGGATATACTTTGGAAAATGCATTAACAGAAACAAAAGGATTTGCACTTGAAAAGAAGAGAGTATATTGTTTCTAAACACCTTTTTTTTTTTACTGAAACAATACGTATTATAAAAGCAAATTTTTAAAAATGTGCTGCAGTAGCAAAAATAAAATCTCCCATTGTCTGATATTGAAAGATTACAATTGATGGCATTTTGAGTATGTCGGGTCCTATGAAAGAAAATAAAACTCACTAGAGAGCCCTCTATGAGGACTATACTGGATATTTGATTTCTATCTTATTTTATTCATAACACATGGTCTCATGACCAAGTTCTTCTGTCTTTAAAATTAGTTGAAAACCTAATTTGCATTGATGTGCTCTAATGGATATAGAAGTCTTCTGCTTTTGAAAATGCAGTGTGTTTTCTCATTCTTCTCCATTATGAATAATTATTTATGTACTAACTTGTTTTCTAGAAAGTATGTTCCAATTTCCATATCAAGTGATAGTAGAAGAGAATGTCTATTTTTCCACACCCTTGCTAACAATGGGTTTGGATGACTTTTTAAATTTGTAAATTTGCTAGATAAATAAAAATGACTCCTGCTTACTATTTTGTTCTGAATCTATTGCTTTCCAAGGCAGTAAACTTAGTTTTAACCAATTGAGGCTCTAGAATTTGGAAATGAAAATCCATTGCCAACCTTATGATTTGCCTTCCGTTCTTGACTTCTATCCCTGCTGGTTGGGCTTAAAAATGAGCCTGTCACCATCTGTCTGCATCTGCCCCATTTCTGTTTCTTGGAGTCATGCATGGACACAATCACATAGGCACCCCTTGATTCCACACATAATCAAGAGGAAAATTTAAAACCCCAGGAAAAAAGCTTTTCACAGAACGGGAATTGCATCCTCGATCTTTACATGCTAGAATCAGTCTTCAATTTTCTCCATGGGGATCTGTTTTATGTGTTATTTTGGTTTGCTTCTAACCCTGTTTTCTACTGCAAAAAGGCAATTTCTATTACTGGACTCTTGATTCGATGTGCAGTTAAATGCTACATCACAGCTGAGTTTCGATATTTCACAGTGGATGGGAAAAGTATTAACAAAGTTTGTGTTTTCCTCCACATATAATAACCACTAATTCATGGGAGTTAGGGGTTTCATTGGTCTGACTCTGTACTTCCGTAACAGCAGATTTTCTGCCTTTTTTGGTCAGGATTTCATCCAAATATAGTATTTTTTTAGAAAACCCTCTAGTTTGCCTATTTGACAGAATGTCAATCTCTTAGTCATTTAACTCAAGTGGTTCAAACTTCTGACCCCCTTGGACAGTGGACGGTCCAAGTATTCAAGGTCAGCAGTTGATCTCTGGTTTACTCTGTGCTTACAAAAACTTCACATGTCACATATACCTGTGCAGAAACAACTATTACCTGTTCTCTGTGTCAGATAATTTCTACCAAAAAATCCTCTAAAGTACCAGTAAAATTCAAGTGACACTTGCAAATTGGACTCAAAGATGACAGTGAAAATAATTTAATTTCTGAAAACTATCAGGGTTTCTTCCCAGTCAAGGGGGTCCTCTGTGTTTGTTCGCATTTCTTAGTACTTTGAATCTGATCATATGTTCTGAATGATGCAAATCAGTGAAAGATGCTACTAGTGGAGAGCCAGGAGTAGGATGTGAACCCCCAAAACATAAGACCAGGGGCCTCAAATGAAATTGGTGGGATGGGATAGCCAGTGTCATTCTTAAAGTTTTTTTTAAATATTGTTTTTCTTGTTATTTTGTTGTTTAGTATTTTTTTCAGTGACTTCTCTGTAGGCATCTTGATTCCTCTAAAATATAAATTCCTCTAGGACATCCTGGAGACAGATAGATCTGGATTATAAACCCAGGTTCACCAATTATTATGAGATGTCAACAAATTCATTTAACTTATTTTTAAGTTTTAGTTTCTCCATCAGTTAAAAATGGTATTGACCATATGTAGGATTACATATGTATCATATGTAATTTCAATTTTTATGGAGATTACATACAATAATATAGACATATTCTACAATACTACCTGGAACACATTGAACATGGATATAAGGTAGCTGTTTTAAAACATTTTTCTTTTGAACTCCACAGAATTAGAATGGGATTTGCCACAGGATTGGCATTTTATAATTCCTTTTAAGTTTGAATTGAGCTTGGCAGAGTATTTTAATATATCTTATTGACTTATCTATCCTTTCAAATACTCAAACCTTCATATTTGGAAAAAATTGAAATATATCATCTAAATAGAGATAATAGAAATGAGGGAAACAAATCATATCATTTTGGCACGCAGTAGGCACTAAATAAATATTTGCTGAGTCAATGAACATATGTGTCTACACCAAGCCACTCAGCTTTGTGGAAGAAATTATAATTCAACCTCAAGTGCTAAGTATGGGGCAGAAGCAGAAATCTAATAGCAGAGGTTTAAAGTTTTATCCAACTAAATGCAAACCATCGAAAAAAACTGACTTTCCTTACTGAAAAATTATTATTCTAAAAAAAAAACCTTAAAGTCCTTGTCTTTCAGGGGATAAATGGTTTATGGATTAGAAACCAATGAACCTTAGGAGAAAGAGGCCACGATATCCAAATCTCGTGACAGCTGGAGAAAGAGGAGGTGGACATGAGGGATCTCCACGTGGAAAACCCAGAAGAAACATACACAGGGTTCCCCGGAGAGAGGTGACTCAGCCCTACAGTGTAGCCTCAGCAATGAATGCAGAGTTCACAGTGGTAAATGACTCTGATGAGCAGCACTGATGGAGACTCCCCAGGATCCCCATCAAGATGCCAAGGAACTCAAAGACTGAATCACATTCGAAAGGGGCAAAAGAAGCTACGCAGGAATAGCATGTAACAAAGATAAGCGTGGCATGGTGATGGGGACTTAGGAGAAGCATAACAGGGGCACTAAAATCCCCAAAGAGCTGAATTTATGAACAATATTAAGCCCCCTTCCCAAGCAAAATACTCAGTTACTTTGTCTAGGAAAGGTAGGTGACCTAAAAAGGGAAAGTTGTGTTGCTGGAAATAATGGTGAATTCTCTTTCATTTCCTTAATAGCCTAGCTTGTTAAGAGCTGTCTGTGTTTCCTGACATTCGCCTTACCTCTCAATACTCTCTGATCTGTCTTCTGCTCCTGTCACTCCATAGGCACTGTCTCACTTACTTTGGAGCATTCATCCCAAGGACACTTTCCAGTTCTCACCTTGTTCCCCTTGCGGGCTACCGCTGGAATTTACCTCTGCTTTCTCCAAGGTCATCTATGCTCATGCTTCCCTCTCTGATAAACCTTGAAACATTTGCACTTCTCTATACTCTGTCCTAGAACCTCTGTCTTCCCATTTTACATACCAATTTACCATGGTTTGACTAACTGTGCTTTTTGTCTTTTTTTTAATCATTTATTGGTGCATTGTAATTATACATCTTGAAACACATCAAGGGTAGCAGCATCATACATGCACACATTGCTCATTTAGCCCTCCCTCAAATCCCACCCCATTCCCTCCTCACTTCCCTCCCTTTTGTGCTCTGCATAGTGATTGAGTCTTATAAGTCTGTGGTGCAAAAGAGGTATTCTGTCAGTAGAAACCATATTTCAAATTTTAGATTCTGATCTTTTCTGGGGCTAGCAATATGCTGCATGATACTCCATTTAGGTACTGGGAGGCCTCAGCAGCAAGCTGTAGCTTCAACCAGCCACACAGACACAAGGGAAACAACTGAAACTCTAGTGTGCTCTGTTGCAAAGCTCTGATGTTTGGTAAGTGAAGAATATCCGATACATGTTTGAACTATTAGATTTCGAACTTATGGCGGGTTTATTAGGATGTGACCCTATCCTAAATCGAGAGGCATCTGTATTCTTTTACAATAAGCTTTTCACACCAAGCCCATCAAGTCCACTTTTATCTATCCTAGTTGCAATATGGATGTGCCTCTTAAATTCAGGTTTGTGGGAGGCGGAGACCAAAGGATCCGGGTTCGCGGCCAGCCTCAGCTCTCTCTCCCTCTCTCTCTCTCTCTCTCTCTCTCTCTCTCTCTCTACTTAGTGAGGCCCTCCACAAATTCATGAGACCCGGTTTCAAAACAAGGTATAAAAAATAGGGCTGGGGGTGTAGTGCGGAGGTAGAACGCCCCAGGGTTCAATTCCCGGTACCGCAAAAAAAAAAAAAAATTCAGGTTTGCAACTCAGATTTCTCCTCTGTACTACTTAATTAGCAGCTGCACTAAAAATTCAACTTAAATCTTACAGATCCTAAACGTAACTTCCCATGATGTTTTGATGACTAGCTAGTGTTTATTCTCTCTTCTGGGTTCAAAGCCACCTACTCAGTTATACCAACGAGAAATATCTAAGTTAGACTTGACCATGCCTTCTAGTTATCACTACAAATGGCTGATTTTCCCTTCTAAATGTGTCTGAAATATGGCCAAATCTCTGCATGTCACTGACCAGCCTATTCCCAAAACATCATCTGTCACCTGAAATAGTGTAAGAGCCTCTTAATTCCTGTCTCCTCATAGCCTCATCTCTCTCAGAAATGAATTTTACCTTGCAGTCGAAGAACTCATGGAAAATAGAACTTGGAGGTTTTTTTTTTTAAACGTGCTTTTATTGGTGCATTGGAGTCTTACATCACAATGAAAATCTATTTGATGTTAATATACATGCACATAGCTCTTAGTGTCCCCCCTGCCTCCCCTCACCCATATGAAGTACCGAGAATGATGTTGGTATATTCTCACATGTACACATTGTTTATGATAGTAATTCCACTGATTCACTTCTTTCTTGCCCTCCCCCTTCCCTTGTACCACTTCCCTTGCCCCACTGAGGGTTCTCCATTATCAACTGGAGTCCTTTGTGTGTCCCCACTACTCCCTAGGTTGCACGTATTAATGAAAACATATGTCCCTTCTTTTTTTGTGATTGACTGATCTCGCTTAACATAATGTTCTCCAGATTCTTCCATTTTCTTGCAAATGATGTCATTTTGTTCTTCTTAATTGCTGAGTAGAATTCCATTGTGTATATTTGCCACAATTTTGTAATCCACTCATCTGTTGATGGACACCTAGGTTGGTTCCATAATTTGACCACTGTGAATTGTGCTGCTATGAACATGGGTATGCATATATTACTATAGTTTTCTGGTTTTAATCCCTTTGGTATGATACCCAGTAGTGGTATAGCCGGATTATATGGTGGATCCATTCCCGGTTTTCTAAGGAATCTCCACACTGATCTCCATAGTGGTTGAACTTTTTTTTTTTTTTGCGGTACCGGTGGGTGATTGAACGCAGGGGCGTTCTACCTCCGCGCCACGCCCCCGGCCCTATTTTTTCTATGCTTTATTTTTGAAACCGGGTCTCACGAAGTTGCGGAGGGCCTCGCTAGGTAGAGAGAGAGAGAGAGAGAGAGAGGAGAGAGGAGAGAGGAGAGAGGAGAGAGAGAGAGAGAGAGAGAGATCTATCGCACGCGCATGCGTGCTGAGGCTGGCCGCGAACCCGGATCCTCCGGTCTCCACCTCCCAAAGTACTGGGATTACAAGCGTGCGCCACCACGCCTGGCTCGTGGTTGAACTTTTGACTTCTCATCTTCAAACCTGCCTTCCTTTATGATCAGCCTCCCTTCCCAACTACTTCACAGAACCCACAAAGCCCAGCAGGTCCAGGCCCTGACTCTCTCTCTCTTGCCTCATCTGCCACAATTTTCTGCTTTGCTCTTTGAGCCTCAGTCACAATAATGTTCGCTTAGCTCCTTTCCATTGCCTTCGTCCTGTTTTTAGTTTAATTTTTATTTTCATGGAGGTTATTCATATGCATGGTCTTCTAGTGTGGTTGCTGGTTTTCCTATCAATCAATTTCGTGATTGTGAGTGACAGGTTTAGATTGTACTACTTATTTTTAAAACACTATTTATTGCATTCCTCCTATTGAAAACAAATATTTATTCATTCTACATTACTCTGTACATACGCTTCTCTCCTTTCCTTCCCTAAACATGATTATATCTCAGGTTTTGGCTAAATTAATTTTAGCATTTTTATTTGCCTATGAAATAATATTTGTTGCTATGCCACAGTGCAGGATGATTATATTTTTCTTTATAACTTCTTTATTTTTCTGTAGTTATCAATCCCCTTATGTTTTTATTTCCCTTTTTCTATCTGTGTGTGTGTGTGTGTGTGTGTGTAAAATTAATTCATTTCCAAACTCTATTTAATGAAATAATTTCTGTTGGAGAATTCCCTGTCTTACTGCTTCTATGTGTGACTGGCTGATTTCTAGATTTTCTGTACAGCTCTTGTTCTAAGATCTCCCTTTACCATCAATTTGGGATTTTTTTGAGCCTTTCTTTTGGGCTGAATTTTTTTTATCCACAAGTTCTTCTGTCTTGATTAACTCATATTTTTTCTTTGTTTTGTTTTGTAGTATTTTCCTGAGAAGAAATATTGCAAAAACTTTTTGAATCTGTCCATGAAGCACCACGGGTCATTTCAGAATAGAGTTTACTAAAGAGAAACTTGTAGGATTTGGTCTTGTGATGACTTTGAGAAGGGTTAAAGGAAGTGGGCTCTAGTCTAGATTGGATGCTGTTAGGAAGTTGGGGTGATTCCAGAGGGTATTTAATCATTTCTCTCTACAAGGTGGGAGGAATGAAACCTTGCTAACATTGTAACTGTTAAAGAAGAAATTACTCCTATTAGTTGGAAGGTGGCAATCTGGATTTTTTTTGGTATAGCCAATATACTTGTTTCTGTATGTGTTAATCATGATAATGGGATAGTATTATTTTTGTCTTGCTCTACAATGATCATAGAGTGGCCTTGTCTGATATTAATGTTCTATGACATTATTTAAGGTGGATAGAAGAACAAGGCCTAGCCAGCCTTGGGTGCTAGGTCACCCCTAGCAATACCAAGGCCCAGCAGCAAGAGGCAGGCCAGCTCTCTGCTCTCAGTGGTTGCCTTTCTCTTTCTCCACGTTTCCTTTTTTTGGCTCATGTTTAGTGGAGTCCATATGACTTGGTTGTTAAACAAAGTAGGTAAGTTAGCCCTCTGATTATTTTTTACTTTGTTTTGTTGTCTTTCCAATTTTCTATCTTTGCTTTTTTGTTTTGTTTTCTTTCCGTTTGTTTTCTAAATTTAACTTGCACCTTTTGCAGTGAATTTAATCTTCAGCAGTTCAGTTCTTTGTGGTTCTCTTCTCTTTCCATGACACTCTGTTCTCGTTCATGTATTGATGCCTTAGTTTATTGCTGTGAGGATAGGAAAAGTAAAGATGGTTGTTGGCTTTGTTTTGTTTTTATCTCTTTTTGTTTCATTTTAGGTTTTCATCTCTGCATTGTCTTCCCTCACGTATCCTTTTCTCTATTAGAATCTTTTCCCCCTTCTGTTGAATCTTGTTTCTTCTTTCCTGTGAGCAGTGAAGCATGAAAGCTCTGTGTCCATAAGTACTTCCCTTTTTAGGTCTTAGTGGGGTCACTGGAGGGTGATATGGTTGGGCTGTTGCTTGGGAACATCCCCAGCCATTGCTTTCTGTCAATCTATTTATTTAATTAAATAAGTTATTTAATTTGGTCAGAATCTAGACATCATATCTGCTTAGGAATATAAATCTAAATGCCAGAGGTCAAGGAAGAGCGAGCCAGGCAAGGAAACTTGAGGCTTTGGGACTCAGCTTGTGCACTTTTGACTATCCTCCTTTCCAGTACAGCAGCCCTGTCCTGAGTTGGTCCTGGTGTTCCAGATCCAGAGTCACATGCAAGGAAAGCTTAGGGCACCTGCCAGTTTTACTTGCTTAATGAGATGGGAAAGTTTCTCAGAGACTCTAACCTCTCATAGAGACTTTCAAATCAATCTTTCTTAGCTTTACATGGAACTCATTTTTAGAAATGACTGAGCCTCTCATATGCGTTTTCTCCTGGGGTTCTCTAGCATATATTCACATTTTTTGGTTCTTGTTATTTTTATCACTGGATTTTATATTCTTCCCCTAGCATCCTACTTGTCTTTCTATTCTCTGCTTTCTAATATTTTGTTGTTGTTGCTATTACCTGACTGTCCTTTCCTTTTGTCACTGAGGATTTGGATGTCACTAAAAGTAATCCAACAAGTTAAAATCTTCACACTTAACTGGAAGTCTCAGTTCAAGTTTTGGAAGTAAGGAAAAAACTTAGATTTTGGAAGTGCAGATGAACATCAAGTGGATACTGAGCTAGAATCTAGAATCGGATATTAAAAGTAAAATGCGTAAGTGATTAGAAAGGGATGTAGTGCATGGTTTTATTAAGAGTAACTCATATTGATCTATCCTAATTTCCTATCTTAATAAGTTAACTAAATTGTCAGATCAATTAAATACATTAGATGGAGTAAAATAGATCATAAAATGGTATTTGAATATATGCTTGTTGACATAATGCTAGGAAATAGGATGTGTAGTGGATTGGATCATGGATTTTGGATTCACAGATGACAGTATGGCTCTTCTAGCTGGGTGACTTCTCATGAGTTACTTAACCTTTTCTGTGCCAGTTTCCTCGTCTGCAAGAAATAAGATTAATAATGACTATTTATCAAGGTTTTGACAGTTTTAATAGGTTAATATATGTATGGTGCTGTCCCAGACCATCATCAGCTCACAGCCTCATGTCCAGCCTCTTGTGTATTGTCCTTTGCATCACAGCAGAAAAGCTGGGGCTACATTACCCCAAAACTTTTCTCAGTGTGCTTTTAAATGACATTCTGGCATTGAAAAACACTAGTCTGAGATTTGAATGCACAGGTCAAGAAGAGACATTTTTGTGTGTGTGGCAGAGTTTCAAGAAAAAAAAAGTGAGTATGCATATATTACTGTTGTTTTCTAGTTTCAATCCCTTTGGTATGATACCCAGTAGTGGTATAGCTGGATCATATGGTAGATCCATTCCCAGTTTTCTGAGGATTCTCCACACTGATCTCCACAGTGGTTGAACTAGTTTGCAATCCCACCAACAGTGTAGAAGAGTCCCAATTTCCCCACATCCTCGCCAACA
>PVJS01011822.1:0-44992 GCA_004027185.1 Glis glis
ACCGCAAAAAAAAAAAAAAAAAAAAAGAGAAGTGCTCAACCACTCATGTGTTGAAGGCTTGGACTCTAAGGCAGCAGTGTTCAGAGGTGGGGCTTTGGGGGAGTGATTGGATCGTGAGGGCTCTGACCTCATCAGTGGATTACTCCATCGATAGCCGAATGGACTACTGGGAAGTGGAACTGTAGGCAATGAAGCACGACTGGAGGAAGCAGGGCACTGGGGACATGCCCTGGAAGGGTGTTTCTTGTCTCTCTTCCCCAACCCTCTGCTTCCTGGCTGTCATGAACTTAGCAGTTTTCCTCCACCATGCCTTTCCCCCATGATATTCTGACTCACCTCAGGTCTCAAACAATGAACTGGCTGACCATGGACTGAACCTCTGTATCCATGAGTCAAAATAAATCTTTCCTTTAAATTGTTTATGTCAGCCAGGCATGGTGGCACATGCCTATCATCCTAGTACTTGAGAGGCTGAGACCAGAGGATCCGGGTTCATAGCCAGCCTCAGCTACTTAGTGAGACCCTGTTTCAAAATAAAGAATAAAAAATAGGGCTGGGGGTGTAGCTCGAAGGTAGAATACCGCTGGGTTCAATCCCCAGTACCACACAAAAAAAATATTGTTTATGTCAGATCTTTTGGTCACAGGGTCAGAAATCTGACTAACACAGATGGGAAATGGATAGTGCAGAATACCCTACCTTAGTGTCTGGAAGAGGAAGAGAAGACAGTGGTGGAGATAGGGAGGAGGAAGGAGAAGCAGAACCAATCATACACATGGTGTCTTGAAAGTCATACTCGACTGGCTACTCAATGGGCGTTTTCCAGAAACCTGGATTCTCTCTGCTGTCTCTGTACCCATTTCCTTCATCTGTAAGAAGAGCATTTTGAACTGGAAGTTTCCTGAAGCCCTCTTCTGCTCTGAGGTTCCATCTGCCTCTTCAACTTTGGGAAGCTTTATTTTCTTTTAGGTCGTGTTGAGTAATTTAGTGTTGTAGTAATTACAGTCTAATTGGGAGCCCTGTGATCTGGAAGAAGCAACACACGTCTCACAGGGGCTGACCGACTCTGGGGCACAGTTCACTCGCTAGGAGCCCTTCCTCGTGACATCGCCCCAGGGCCTCCATCCAACAGTCATTGACTGCTGGGAGTGGGAGGGACATACAAATATTTATAAAGGTCATGTTGGAAAATATTTTAAAACAATTGAACTGCAAAACATGTGTTTAACATTTATGGTGTTTGGAATGGAAAAGATACTTTTAATCATCCTTCTTCTTCCTGGAGTTTAAGCAGCTCCTTATATCCCTGAGAGAACTTCTTCCCAACAGCAACAAATAGCAAGAAGTTTGCTCTCGTGAGGGGCTCTTGCACCAACCATTCCTTGTGATTTAGGTGAAGGCTCGATTGGAGGGCATGTTTTCAGATCCTAGTAATCTTAAATAAATAATCCAAGCCCGTGGCATTAATAAAAGCAGTAATTCTGTCAAGTGTCCATGCTAACTTCCTAAACTTCTGAGGGGCCAAAGCTGGTGATTTATGAACACTGCCAAAACCTGGGCCTGGGTGTATTTTCGGGATTCGTTGGGAGGTATACTTTGAAGGGTAATTACCATGTGTCAGAAAGACGTCTTGGCCTCCTCGACACTGTGTGCTCCATTTGATTTCAGAGGTCAAATGGCATGAGAATTAGATGTGGGAGGATATCCTTTCAATGTTTACAAGTAGAAAGTAAAGGCTGGAATGTGCTCAGCTTAATTCTGACTTTATGTGGTAGTACTCACTGTGGACCTCGCTGCCACAGGCCAACTGTGTTCGACAGACAGACATTGAGTCTTGGATCTGCACCCCTTGCCGAGGCAAAAGTATAGGCTATTCAATTGCCTATTTCTTGATTGAGTTATTTGTTTTTTGTTTTCTTTTTTTAGTGTTAAGCCTTTTAAGTACTTTGTATATTCTAGATATTAGTCCTCTATCAGAGGGATAGCTGGCAAAGACCTTCTCCCATTCTGTAGGCTCTCTCTTTAGATTCTTGATGGTTTCCTTTGATGAACAGAAGCTTTTTAGTTTAATGTCATCCCATTTATTAATTCTTGTTTTAATTTCCTGAGCTTCGGTGGTCTTATTGAGGAAGTTTCTACCTGTGCCTAAATGTTGGGGTGTTGGACCTATGCCTTCCTCTAGTAATTTCAGTTTCTGGTCTAATTTCCAGGTCTTTGATCCATCTTGAGTTGACTCTTGTGCTCGGTGAAAGGTAGGGATTTAATTCCATTTTTTTAAACAAATGGATAACAAGTTTTCACAACACCATTTGTGGAAAAGGCTGTCTTTTCTCCAACATATGTTTTTGGTGCCTTTGTTGCAAATCAATTGGCTATAAGTGTGTGGACTAAATAAACATTTTACAAAAGAAGAAATACAAATGGCCAATAAATATATGGAAAAGTGTTCAAGATCATTAGTGATCAGGGAGATGCAAATCAAAACTACACTGAGATTCCATCTAACCCCAATTAGAATGGCAATCATGAAGAAGTCAAACAACAACAAATGCTGGCGAGGATGTGGGGAAATAGGAACTCTTATACACTGTTGGTGGGATTGCAAATTAGTGCAGCTGCTATGGAGGTCAGTGTAGATTCCTCAGAAAACTGGGAATGGACCCACCATATGATCCAGCGATACCACTACTGGGTATCTTTATAAAAGGACTGAAATCAGAATATTATAGTAACACATGCATATCCATGTTTATAGCAGCACAATTCACAATAGCAAAATTATGGAACCAGCCTAGGTGTCCATCAACAGATGAATGGATTATGAAATTATGGGATATACACACAACGGGATTCTACTCCGCAATCAAGAAGAACGAAATAATGTCATTTGCAGGAAAATGGATGGACCTGGAGAACATTATGCTAAGTGAGATTAGCCAGTCACAGAAAGTGAAGAGTCATTTTCCCCCTCATATACAGAAACTAGGGAGTAATCGGGATAACAGAGGGACTTTAGATAATGGAGGAGAAACCCCAGTGGAGTGATGGAGGGGGGTCTAGGGGAAGGGGGAATTAATGAAGAAAACACTTCCATTGACTCAATCACTATGCAGAGCATGAAAGGGAGGGAAGCGGGAGGGAATAGGGTGGGATTGGAGGGAAGGCTAAATGAGCAATGTGTGCATGTATGATGCTGCTACCCTGATGTGTATCAAACTGTATAATTACAATGCACCAATAAATGAATATTTTAAAAAATTAAAAAATGAGAAAAAAATGAAGAAAACACTCCCATTGACATTATGTATATATGTGAGAATATCAATGCCAATTTCAATGTCATGTATGGGGAAGGGGGGAGTGGGGAGGGAGCCGGAGGAAAACTCACCAAGTGCTGTGTGCATGCATGTCACCATCACTATGAACTACATTATGATGTGAGACTATAATAAAACAAAACAAAACAAAAAAGTATAGGCTGTTTCTCTCTGGACTGATCCCAGATTCTAACATCTATTTCATCAAAGTCTTCCACTTGGTGTTTGGACTCCAGCTTTTCCTTTTTCTTTCTCTTACTCCTCTCTAAGCTGGCCTCAGGTGGCCTTCCTCTGTCAGCGCTGAGCTGGCTGGTGTGTCACATGACTTTGTCCACTGGGGCTCCAAGCGGAGAATACCATAGATGGGGTGGCTTATACACAACAGATGTTTGTTTCTCACAGGTCTGGGTGCCAGGAACTCCACAATCAAGGTGTTGGTGGATTTGGTGTCTGGTGGGGCTGGCTTCCTGATTCATAGACAACACTTTCTTGCCGAGTCCTCACATGGAGGAAGGGGTGAGGTAGCGCTCTGGAATTCCTTTTATAAGGACACTCATCCCATTCATGAGAGCTCCCACATGACCTACCCACCTCCCAACGGCCCCACCTGTGAAGGCCATCTCATAGGGGTTAGGATTGCAACACAGGAACTTTGGAGAGATGCAAGCAGTCAGCACCAAATTTGGACAAAGCTCTCCAGATTTGGGGGAAGACAGTTTTCAGCAGTTCTGGTGTTCAGTCATTTCTTTGTGCTGCATCCACCACCCAATCAAAACTTAGCGCGTTGGCGCACGTCTGTAATCCCAGTATTTGGGAGGCTGAGGCAGGAGGATCGGGGGTTCAAGGCCAACCTCAGCAATATAGCAAAACCCTGTTTCAAAAACAGAGGAAAAAATAGAAAAGTGCTGGGAGTTTATCTAGGAGGTAGAATGCCCCTGCGTTGAATTCCCAGTACAAAAACAAAACAAAACAAAACAGAAACAAAAACAGAAACATCTTTGTTTTATGTCCCATTACATGAATGGCAACTTTATAAAGAAGAATTCCCTAATGTATGTTTGGAGGAATGGTACATACTTCAGATTACACGCTCATTCTTGGGGATTCACAAAAATTATTACCATATTAAAAGGCTTTGGAAAGTCCTGAGGTCTACAAACTTGTCTAATTTGAGTCGAGCATTGCCAAACAAAGCAAAACACAAACATTTCTTTTACCACATAATCCTTTTTTTCAGTACCATCCATTTAAGTCCCAAATGAAGCTAATGTTTAATGGAACGCATTTAAGGAATATGGCTTGAAAGCCTTAAAATTCCTTTCCAGTACTGTTGACTGGAGGTGTTAACCTTTCAAGTGTGGGCAGTCCTGAGGGACTAGGAGTGCTGCTTCAAGCAGGGCTTTAGCAAACTCATTGTAGAATTTGCCAGAACTGCATTGGAGGAGAATGGAAAGATGTGGCAGACCTTGGTGTTTTTGCCTGCCTGGCATTAATTTCCACTTCTGTGAACAGCCTCTCAATTTTCTTAGAAAATTCAACTTAAAAGGTGCATGTTTGAGCTGGGTGTGGTGGCAGACACCTGTAATGCCAGTACTTGGGAGGCTGAGAAAGGAAGATCACAGGTTTGAGGCCATAGAGAGATCTTCAACAACCTAGCAAGCCCCTGTTTCAAAATAAAAAATAAAAAGGGCTGAGGTTGGAGCTTGGAACTGGAATGCCCCTGAGTTCAATACCCAGAACCAAAAAACAAAAACAAAAAAAATCCATGTCTGTCTATATCACTTTGAACCTCACTATGATGTAGAATTACAATGCACCAATAAAAATCTTTTTTAAAAAGACTAAATTATGTCCCTCCAAAGTTCACATGTCGAAGTCCTAACCCTCAGGATCTTAGAACATGATTGTATCTGGAGGCAGGACTCTGAGAGAGGAGCTTAAATTACAGGGAGGCCATTAGCCTGGGCCCTAATCTGGCTAGTGTCCTTACAAGAAGAGGAGATTAGGAGACAGACCATGCGCAGACACAGGGAGGGGACGACCGCGTGAGGCCAAGGAGCCAGCCCTCAGAAGACGCCGCCCTAATGACACCTCAGTCTCAGAGTTTAGCTTCCAGAATTCTGAGAAAACACATTTTTGTGTTTTAAGCCACCCAGATTAAGGCACTTTTTTATGGCAGCTGTGAGGTCCACAACCACTGTGCCAGGCCAGCAGGATCGGTAGCCAAGGGACCAAAGAAAGTACCCAGCGACAGCACACAAGACCTAAGGCTTTACTGAGAAATGCTAGGAAGGTCTGGCGACGATAGGCTGTACAGATAGCACCTCTGTCCCCTGGATGAGTGACATGTATCTTTTCCACGATGCCCTCCGGTGCCACACCAGTTGCCACTGAGAGAGGGGTTTTATATGTTAGGCTTCGGCTTGCTTAGTGTGCTTGTGTGGGCAGTATCCCATGAAGCACCGGTCCTAAGGATGCACAAAGCATCCCCAAAGCAGCTTTCTACAGATAGCACTAACTTGCCCTAGTTCTCAGTGTGCAGGAGAGAAAGCCAGTGTCCTATTTATCTGGGTGGTCCTGGTTTGAGCCTTCTCTCCTTGCTCCCTTGATATAGGCAAGTTCTTGGGAACTAAAGTATTCTAGGGACATGGTGTCTTTCTGTTCTCATTGCATTTAAGAGTAATACAGCAAACCAGGTGTGGGGGCCCACTCATGGAATCCCAGTATTTGTTTTGGGAGGCTGAGACAGAAGGATGGCAGGTTTGAGACCAGCCTCAACAACTTAGTGAATGTCCCTGGGTTCAATCTTTGGTACCAAAACAAAACAAAAACAAAAACAAAAAGCAAAAAACAATCATACAGCAGCCATAGTAAACTAATACATCAGGTTAAAGTGAGATTAATCCCAGTGCATAGGTCCATGGGTTGGTAGGTGATTCAAACCCATCCAATGAAAACAAGGTATAACAACAGCCACAGTGATTGGCTCTGGGTTGGTCACATGACCCAAAATAAGCCAATGAGATCCATCCCTTATTTTCTCGCACCACTGGAAGGAGGCATCCTCTTTCTACTGGTGATATTAGGCTGGCTGGAGGCTAGCCAGAAGCCATGTTGACCACCATTTAGGGAGACAGCCTTCCTGAGAATACAGCCAGAAAAGAGACAGGTGATCTGAGAGTAACAGAGAGAGTCAGGTTCCTAATAATATCATCTGACAAACTAAATCTAGCTATGCCTGAAGTTTTCCAGGTCTTTTCAGTTCCATGAGCCAAAGTATTCTCTCTTTTATTTTCTCCCTCCCCCTTTCCTTTTCTCTTATATTTTCCTTTCCTTTTCTTCCTTTTTTCCTTCCTTCTGTCTAAGACAGTTTAAGCTGTAAAAGAATCCTGACTGATTCATACAAATGATGTGGCAGCTTTTATGAAGATATCCACTGGTGTGACCTTGTTATTCTTCTTGCAATTTTTCCTTTCAAACATCTCTTTAGCTTGTTTCTTTTTAATATAATCTCAGAAATAGTAATTCTTGCTCCATAAAATGTATGAGATTTTTATCAGATAAAATCCCCAGTGGATCCTATTGTGATGTATTAGCTACAATGAATGCTATGATGTCTGTACTAATCTGGGTCCATCTGAAGTGCTCCCACCAACCATGATTTGCAGCCCAGGCAGGTGATTTCACCCTCTTGTTGATAGCAATGCTTTTAAAGTGATGATTATATCATGACTAATAAATTGAGTTATCATTTTCCAGGTCTGGTGGCACTCACCTGTAATCTCAGTACTAGGGAGGCTGAGACAGGAGAATTGCAGGTTTGAGACCAGCCTCTGTAACTTAGCAAGACCCTTGCCAACGTAGCAAGACCCTGTTTCAAAATAAAATAAATAAAGTAGTACCTCCAGTATTCTGACTCTTGAATAAAACAATCTTTCAGGACTATATTCTAGGGTTCATGTTGCCTTAAGGGATGTTTGAATTTAAGTCAAAGACCCCCATGAATACATGCTTTTGGGGATAGGAAGGTTCTCTAGCACGTGAATTCCTGGATGATGGCAGAAAGCAAGCCACCTGTGAGCCCAGGGCCCTGGGCTGGAATCCACCTTGATACAGTCCTGTCTTCTGCTTGCGCATTCATCGTCCTGCTGGAATACGTGGTGGTTGCTGCTAGCACGTGTGGTGGACTGAGCTCAGAAGATGTGTTTGGAAAATCTAAGGAAAATGGAAATTCATACAAACATTTCTTTGGGCTCTTCAAACATCATTGTTTATCAAACAAGGGCCAAAAAACTTGTCACAACAAGCTTCCTTTTGAAATAGATGGTGTTTACTCTCCTCTTATCAGTCCGCCAACTTGGCAAGCACCTTCCTTTGGTGCAGTGTCCCCATGGCGGGTGGCCAGCTGCACACACCACAGTCGGCCGCCTGAACCACAGGGAGATGCGTGTGTGCCCTGCGGTCACCTTCCCTGCCACCACCATCACATCTTGGGTGAAAACTCAAGATGACTGGGGATGAGGGAGAAAAACACATACAGATTCTTCTTTTTCTAATGGTTTTGCTTCTTTATTAAAGGTCTCCTCCATAAATTTTCACATTCTCAATTCTTTTCTGCCCTCAATGATCATTTGGCAGTAGAAGATGCATTACCTAGATTTCTTTTTCTTTCTTTCTTTTGCCTTCTATTAAGAAAGAGTATATCAGCCAGGCATGGTGGCGCCTGCCTGTACTCCCAGTACTTGGAAAGCTGAGATAGGAGGATTGCAGGTTCGAAGCCAGCCTCAGCAACTTAGCGAGACTCTCAGCAACTTAGTGAGACCCTGTTTCAAAATAAAAAAACAAAATAGGACTCTGAGTGTAGCTCAGAGGTAGAATGCCCCTGGGTTCAATCCGAAATATAAATAAATATAAGAAAAGAAAAAAGAAAAAAAAAAGAAGGTGTATCAGAATTTGTGTGAATGTTTAGTAAGATTCCAGATATTGCTTTGAAACACTATTTAATAAATATGGATTTGAAAGTAGCATGAAGTACACTATATAGAGAAGGAAATTTAAAGCTCATAATTGACTTTTGTCCTATGCTATATAATTTTTTAAACTATGAAACATGAAGTGGTAATAAAATTCTCTCCATATTATTAGGCTACTTTCTTGAAAACAAAAAAGAACCTGTGTGTGTGTGTTTAGCCCCATCAGACTAGTTTTCTGTAGTATTGCCAGAGTAAGATAGTGGCAGTCAGGTGTTGAATGATGCAGGCTCTACGGGGGTGCTTGAACCCAAGTCCCAGCTCCCTTGATTTTTACTAGCAATACTCACCCTTCTGCCGCCGTTTTCCCATGTATAAAATGAAGCTTAAGAATAGTATCTACCTCACAGGGTCGTGGTGAGGATTAAACCAGAGAGTCAATGTGAAGGATATGTTGCAGAGTTTTGCTTGGAGTGCCCACGGTAGAAACTTGCTCTTCTCACTGTGAATATCATTGTTCACAGTTCGTGGGACTTGGCTGTTGCACGGTAGATATTGGTTGAGTTAATCAATTTTACTTGGTGTTCGTTGTATTTATGTATTTGCCTTCTCATAAGCTAAACAGAAGTATGAAAGATATCATTTTATTCCTATTTAAAGTCAAATATGCTGGGTGTGGTGGTACACATCCATTAATCCCAATACTTGGGAGGCTGAGATGGGAGGCCAGCCTCAGTAATTTACAAGGCCATCAGCAATGTAGTGAGGCTCTGATTCAAAATAAAAAAATAAAAAGTATAAGGAATGTAGCTCAGAGGTAGAATGCCTCTGGGTTAAATCCCCAGTACCAATAACTAACTAACTAACTAACTAAATAAATAAATAAGTAAATAAATAAATAACGTCAAATATATTCTTTCTTTGTGACCTGCAAACACATATGCTAAGTGATCCCATGTCCCACTTAAAAAGTACTACGTATAAATGAGAAAAGAAGAAAAAGAAGAAGGAGGAGGAGGAGGAAAAAGCCAGTTTGGGAAAGGATTCCTTTGTGTACATGGAAAAACAAAAGCCCTGAATTAAAAAAAAAAAAGCCAAATCTTTTATAAAGAAATGCTTGGGCCACACATAACCAGAAAAAGTTACTTTGTAAATTAGTTTTATAGAATTTTTTTTTTTGCAAAGTGCTAAAGCAATTTAACGTCAGGATACACTGATTCTAATAAAAATAAATTAATAAATTTAACATGTTCAGGCACCTATCCTCAGAGGCCGCCAGGCATTTTAATAGGAGATAAGAAAGAACCATTAATCATGGCTCCCGCATTACCCTGGGCAAGTGTGGCCAGGCCGGGGAACGGGACCGTGAGGAGTCTGCTGGTGCAGGATAACATAGTGACTTTATCTGCATTTTCTACACTCCATTTTGTCTATACTTTTGCTCTCTCATAAGTAAGTACAAAATTGTACCCGTTGACAAGTTAATTTTTCACCTTTTTGCCCTGCCCTTAGGAAAAGGTAATAAAATCAGCGAAATTTGTATTTCCTTCCTACTCACTTGGCATGTATTATTGGTCACCTTGAGAAACAAGCCAGAAACCCAGTCGCGCATCGGCTTGGTTTACACATTGACCACGTTTCTGTCCACGAGGTAAGGCTGAAGTCACAGAGCTTAACAGATTCCTCAACTTTCCAGGGCCAGAGACTTCTGCGAGAATCTGGTGAGAAGGATGCGCTCTCTTCACCCAAAGAGTACACTCGGGGCATGGCACAGCCACAGACGCCTTGCGGATCTACAGGAGCCACTTTGCGAAGCTCTGCAGGGGACCTTCTAGATGCCACGTTTCCACGGAAAGCTGTGATGACTGCTTGCGGAGCAACTCAAAGAAGTGCAACCAAGGAACAAATCGGACAGCTCTCTTTGGCCTTGACTTTGTTCATGCACTTTCCCCATAAAACTACTGATGCTTTTCTCTCCCCTCCCCTCCCCTCCCTCCCCTCCCCTCCCCTCCCTGCCCTTCCCCTCTCTTCCCCTCCTCACCTTTCTCTCCCCTACTCTTCCTTTCTCTTCCCTTCTTCTTTCTTCCCTTCTTTTTTGTGCTACTGGGGATTGAACCCGGGGGCCTTCTGCCTCTGAGCTACACTCCCAACCCTACTTTAATTTTTATTTCGAAACAGGGTCTTGCTAAGTTGCTGAGGGCCTAGTTAAGTTGCTGAGACTGGCTTCGAACCTGCAATCCTCTTGTTTCAGTCTCCCAAGTACTGGGTGTACAGGTGTGCACCACTCCACCCTGTGATACTTTCTTACATGAAAAGTTACAAATCACCTTGATCTGCTTCCTAGATTCAAGGACTCTTTGGCCACGTAGTTGCAGCAGACTCTATCTTTCCTATCCTTCCACAGGGTTTTAAAATAGGACCTGTTCCATTGTCAGAAAAAGTACTATAATTTCTTCCTTGAGTGCCTGAACCGTACCATCAATAAACGGTACCAGCTCTGTTCATTCATAGTCTTCCCATGGTTCAAACCAACTACTCAGCCCCTCAACCCTCAATAATGGATCGAGTTCTTTAGAAGCATCTCTTTCCGTCAGAGTGCCAGAGAGCCGGTTTTCAGCCACGACTTGATGCTCTTTATTGGACCATCTCATTGAACTCACATCTGCAGCATGAGCCGCCTCTCTGAAGGAAATAGCTGGATCTCACCCCGTGGCTCCCTTCTTCAAATCCAAACCCAATCACTGAGCTTTGTGATCTTGTTTCCTGGTATGTCAGCGATAGAATTGCAGTTTAATCTCTCTGGCCACTTTAAGTTTAAGATTCTATAATTTTAAAGCACATATATATCTGCACGCGTGTGTTTGTCTATTGCATTTTTTGTGGTACTGGGCACTTGATGGAGGTGGCGCCGTGCTGCCATTAGATGCCCAGGCTTCCCCTCCTCTCACTCTCTCATCCTGTTTGTATGATTTCATCGTCACGGTTGCAGGACCGCTGCCCTAGCTCTGACCACCACATCTACATTTAAGATGAGTAGAGCCGGGCGTGGTGGCGCACGCTTGTAATCCCAGTACTTTGGGAGGCGGAGACCAGAGGATCCCAGTTCACAGCTAGCCTCAGCTAGCTAGCTCTCTCTCCCCCTCTCTCTCTCTCTCTCTCTCTCTCTCTCCCTGTCTTTCTCTCTCTCTATCTAGTGAGGCCCTCCGCAACTTCGTGAGACCCGGTTTCAAAATAAAGTATAAAATATAGGGCCGGGGGTGTAGCGCAGAGGTAGAACGTCTCTGGGTTCAATCACCGGTACCGCAAAAAAAAAAAAAAAAAAAAAAAAGTGAGTAGAAGTGCGTGTGTTTGGGTGGAAGGACATGCCAAATACTTCCATCTCCTTTGAAAAGCAAATACTAACCTTTGCCCAGAGCCCAAGTGGACTTACACATACATGTCATTGGCCAGATGGCTCTACAAAGCTGTCCTGAGACACAGGAAAAGGTGCGAGAGTGAACGTCCCCCCGGGGGCTAGGCGCATTGCTGTTCCCGTAACATTTGGGTTCAGGTGATAAGGAACCAAGAGAAAATGGAAGCAGGTTGAGAAACCACAACATTTGACTCAGCGACAATGGTAGAAAGTTAGTGGGAAGTGGAAGCGTGAGAGGAAAAACAAAACCGTCCCCTCGTATTCGGTGTTTAAAGCCAGTCTCATTTCCTATAATTGTTTTGAGTAGGTGTTACTGGGAGCTTGCTTGCTTACTTCAGGAGAACATTTAGCGAATAATGATATAAGTTATGTTTAATAGTTTAAATAACAATGAGTCAGATGTGTCCTGTGTTGAAATGTTTTTCCATATATGAATTTTAAATTTTGCTTAAAAGCCTTCAATGGACTAAGCTGGTGTATAAACTTACTGATTTGCACATACACAGTTTTTGGAATAAAATTCCTGCTGCTTTGGTTAATGGATAGAATTGAGAATATGGCAATATTTTATATGTGCAAGTGTTTAGGGAAAAATAAAAAATTTTCTTTCCGAACATACTTCAGAGAAATGGGGAAGAAAAGCCAATGAGGGAAATAGAAATCGTTTAGCTAGCATAGGATGA
The DNA here is from genome assembly GCA_004027185.1 of Glis glis. Taxonomy (NCBI): domain Eukaryota; kingdom Metazoa; phylum Chordata; class Mammalia; order Rodentia; family Gliridae; genus Glis; species Glis glis. The sequence goes on from PVJS01011822.1 coordinate 12,383, forward strand.
GAAGGAGAATGAGAGTTAGACTGACAATAGCAAAGACGATAGCAGAAGGAAGAACAGAAGTAAAAAATGAGTGTTGAAGTTCTATTTATTATTTATTTGTTTACTTATTTATTTATTTTTGAGGTACTGGGAATTGGACCTGGGGCATTCTACCTCTGAGCTACACCCCAGTCCTGTTTTATGTTTTTAAAATTTGTAACAGGGTCTCGTGAAGTTGCTGAGGGTCTTTAGGGTAAAACTTAAAAGGGTCTTAAGGGTAAAACCTTAAAGAATAAAGAAGCCGGGTGTGGTGGTGCACACCTATAATCCCAGATCTTGGGAGGCTGACACAGAAGGATCTCAGGTTTGAGGCCAGCTTCAGCAACTTAGTGAGACCCTCAGCAACTTATTGAAACCCTCTTTCAAATTAAAAAATTAAAAGGTCTGGGGGCGTAGCTCAGAAGTAGACAATCCCTAGTACCAGAAAAGGGGGGGGGGCAGGAGCACCTGCCTCCTATGGTTCTTGAGGTCTAGTTTTTGGGAAAGTTCTTAGCATAGGTCTGACTCTGCCGAATGTGATGACCTAAGCCACCACCATGGTGACCTGGATTCTGGTCCATCAGAGCGTGTCCCCAGCAATGGCCTGTCCTGCTCCATTCTGACTTATGGTGTACTAGATATGCTGGACTGACTGTCATACTCTGACTTGAGCCCAAGTACAACACTGTTACCTCTAATTTTATTTCCCCACATGGTAACTCATTCTAGAATTCCGTGGTCTCCAGATTTGCATTCAGAAAATCAGGTTATTTGGGGCCTGTCTCACCCCAATTTCATAAGAAATAACTGGCTTATAAATTCACGGTATTTTTTAAATGTAGAAAACACTATTTTTGGCTGAAGTGAATATTTGAGAAGAGCGGCTTCAAATCTTACATTAAATTCATAAAAATGTCTTTTGAGATTGAGTTTTACAGTCTCCAACTTGGCAGACACTTAATTCTAATCCAAACAAAGTACTATTGGCAGCCTATCAGAAAAACAGAACATTCCAGGTTGTAGGAATGGCTACTTTCCTGGGATTTAATGATCTTTTTCATAATGTTTTAGCAGATCAACTTTTATTTATACTAAAGGTAAGCTTTGATCTGAACTCCACGTAACGAAGCAACAAACAAGGGGGCAAATAAAGGAGAATTCAGTGCAGCGATTTGCCTCCTTCAGCTGTGGCTAAGTGCAGGTCCCAAGCTGCTGTTCACACACAGGCTGCTGTGTACAGCTGAGTCTGTCTGAAGAACACCAGCTCTCATTCCAAGGCGACGATGAAACAGTTTCAGATAGCCCTTGTTGATTAATCCTGAACAGGAACAGTAAGAAGATGAATGAGTTTTAGGACTAGCTTATTGCTTTTTTTCCGTGAGATTGTGGGTACATGTAGCTTTCCCCATTACTTTCTACCAATCCCTGTCAACTGATGAGGATCAGCCCATCCACGGGCTCCCGGGCCAGTTAGTGCCCTTGGCTCAGCCCAGCATGGGTCCCTTCAGCCAGGGCTGGTGACTGGCCACCTTAGTCTCCTAGACTCGGTCTCCATGAGGGTTTGTTTTAAACCTTTCAAATACATCCCCTTCAGTCTTCCCCCTTACCAACACCCTCCCCTGACTGTCTCTAGAGCGCCCTTCTGCGGCTGAGAAGGAACGAGCTCACTGATGAGGAGCTGGAGTCAGCGTAAGTGGAGGTGAAGGGAGAGGTGCCCGGGTACTCTCACACCTGTTTATTTATTAGCAGGTGTTGCATATATAACCGAACACTGTAGACCCAGGGCTAGGCGGGGGATGCAGCGTGCATGACCATGCCATGCACCTGCCCATGCTCCTGGATTTCCTGGTCACCCCGCTTTGCACCCCTGGCCTTCTCTAATCTGGACAGTTCCAACTTTACCTCTTTCTCTTCCCGTTGGTTAACCTTTGTTTTTACTGGGTCTCTCTGAGTGTGACTATTTCCACCCCTCAGTCTTCCCAGGGAAATGAGTCCCCTTGTATTCTCGGAATTTCTAAATCCTTCCCGATGATGTGAGTTGTCTCTTGATGCTATAACAAGTGATTGCAAAGGCAAGGGCTTAAGTCGATCCAGATTTATCATCTCCCAGCTCTGAGGGTCAGGAGTCAGGGTCTCACTGGACTAAAATCAAGGTGTAGACAGACTGAGCTCCTTTCTGGAGACCCTGGGGAGGATTTATTTTCTGCTTTGGGCTGTTGCATAACTCTGTTCCTTGTGGTTGTAGGACTGAGGTTTCTATTTCCTTGCTGGCTGTAAACTGAGGGATGCTCCTAGCTCTCAGAGGCTGCTGCATCCCTTAGCTCTTGTTTTCCTTCCACAGTCTTTCAGATCAGCAATGGCAGGCTGGTCCCTCTCACATCATATCTCTTCAACCCTCTTCTCTGAGTTTTAAGAACTCATGTGATGATATTGAGCCCATCTAAACCATCTAGAGTAATCTGTATTCTAAGGTCAGCTGACTAATGACTCCAGCCCCATCTGCAACCTTAATTCCTCTTTGCCATAGAAAACAACATATCCACAGGTTCTGGGGATTGGTACCTGGACATCTTTGGGAAAGCATTATTCTGTCCACTGCCACACCAACATTACACACACACGCAGACACACACATTTTCTTATTAACACAATTATACATATATAGTGTATAAAATATAGATTAGTAGAATTAATGGAGACATCAGGGCTAATAGCTATGTGTGCGTTCATGCACTTATGTAATTTATTATGTGCAAAATGACTTCATTCATATACATATAAATGCATACATACATATTATATTATACATATATATGTATACATATGTGTTCCTTGACTTACAATGGGGTTATGCTTCAATAAACCGTAGATTGAACATATTACTAAGTGGAAAATACATTTCCCATTCCTAACCTGTGGCATTAGCTTGCTAGCTTGGCAACAGGCAGACTGTAGAGTGCTGGTCGTTTGCCCCTGTGCTCGTAGGGTGACCAGGAGCTGAGGTCTGCTGCCACTGCCCAGCGTCCCCAGAGAGGATGGGACTATGTATCTCTAGCCCAGAAAAGGCCAAAATGCAAAATTTGAATTGTAGTTTCTAGTGAATATGTATTGTTTTTGCACCATAATGAAGCTGAAAAAAATCTTAAGTCCATGTTAAGCCAACAACTCTGTACGTGTGTGTGTGTGTGTGTGTGTGTGTGTGTGTGTGTATGTGTGTATGTGTGTTCATTCATTTCTAAACCTTGGTTCCCACTTAATAATGTATTGAAAAAATTTTCTATGCTGTACAATGTTCTGTTATATGATTTTTAGAGATGTGTAGTATCCTATTGTATGAAGTACTGTAATTTGACTCATCTTCTGTTGTGACTTCCGTTTATTTTTAGATCTTATGACATATAACACTCTTTAAATATCCATATGAGTCTTACCTCCTCTGTCATTTTCATATCCCTTTAGTTTTCAGAGAAAACTTTATCTGAGCTTTTAGGGACTAAATATCTGCCTTTGACTTAGAGAGTTCTTTTTCTATTATTCGATTTTCTTTATTTGCATGTCCTGTCTCACATGAACAGAATCATTCATTCATTCATCATGTGAATGTTGTTTCAGGCATTTTTCTGAGCCTTAACTAGCAGGGCTGCTATCTCCTGCATCTTCCCTCTAGACCTGTGTCTATAGTCTTCTGGTTATACATGCGATATCTACTAATAAATAAGCAGATGCTGAGTACCAGGGCACCTCTCCCTTTGCCTTGGTTTACTTTGGCTCCAGCTCATCATTCTTTGAGCTGGTTCCCTAAGGAAGAAGTGTCCTTGCTCCTCCCCTTCACCTGTGCCTGGTTAAGAAATGAATAGTCTTTCAGTTATATCTATAAATAAACACAGAACTATGGGAAACACCACAGTCTAAAATGGCTTACACAGGGTCAGGCTCAGTTCACAGGTATGAGATTTTAGGACTTCACTCTTTAATACTTAAATGATCTACAGTAGAAAATGAGAAATGCTTTTTCCCTATGAATTTTGAAGTGTCACTTGAGAATCCAAGAATTGTCAAAATCATTCTGAAATTTTGGACTGTCTGACAGTAAATCTAGCCAAATGCATCTGCGCCACTCCAAACAGTAGAAGTCATATTGAATTTGAATATGAAGAATACGGGGTCCCAAGAACTGAACATTTAGAGGTCAGACTTAATGGTAGAGAAGTTCCTACAATCAAGTCTTTGAATTTTAGAGGCAAAGTTAAAATAACCCTCTCAGGTCTCCATGCAAAAAAGAAAAAGTTACTAAAATTGTAAAGACCTACATTGGAGGTTGCATTGATTTGGGGCTTCAAATTCCACCCTTGGTCACAATGTGCTTTCACAACTCCATGGCTTATGATGTTGAGTCCCTGGGTAGAAAGAAATTCTCCCTATCCACAAATTCTGCTTGGGTGCTTGAAAGAATTAGGGAACATGAGTGAACAAAATAGGTCAAACCCTCTATGCTCTTGTGGATGGGGGAAGACAGACAATAAATGGTAATAAAAAAGTAAATGATCTAGCAATGTTGAACAATGTGCGAGAAACAGAAATTTCAAGACCACCGTCTCAGTTAAGGCGAGGCTTTAATACCGTGGGGCTAACTGAGACGGTGGTCTTGAAATTTCTGTTTCTCCCACATTGTTCAACAATGCTAGATCATTTAGTTTTTTATTACCATTTATTGTCTGTCTTCCCCCATCCACAAGAGCATAGAGGGTTTGACCTATTTTGTTCACTCATATTCCCTAATTCTTTCAAGCACCCAAGCAGAATCTGTGGGTAGGGGGAATTTCTTTGGGCATGTTACACAGCATAATAGAGTGTGTAGGCAGGAGGTAATAAATAGGTACAGGAAAGAAAGAAGGAGTCTAGGGTGAATGAATGGTCCAGGTAGGCTTCATTGACATGTTGACATTTTAGCAAAGACTTGAAGGGGGTGACAGTTTTCCATATGGATTTTAAGGAGAAGAAGGTTCTGGAAAGAGAAGCCAGCCAATATAAAAGCCCAGGGGACCACAAATCACTTTGCCACCTGATTACCTGTCCACTCAGGTATTTCCTCCCGTGGGCACTAGGTAGTCCACCTCTCTCACCTGCGTCTCTGACTCCTCTCAGCCCCTTGGTCTTTTTACTCTTTATAACAGGGCTCAAGCTCACCACCACTAAAGTCTCCCCCTCCATGGGTAGTGGGGGCAGGAGCCTGGCCATTTACATCCCTTTGAGTGACACATCTACAAGACAAACAATTCTTTCTCTTTCTACTGTTGACCAGTTCTTCTGTTATAACTCGGGCACATTATTATGCTAACAGGACTTAGCAAAGATTGATAAGATTGTGGCTTTTAATCCTAATTAGTGTGTCTCCTGGTATTAGGAAGAAGATGGGCTTGGTTCCACAAAAGAGGATAAGGAAAGGAATTCTGGACTAAATATTTATAGTGAATCCTGCTGCTCATTTATACAGGATTTTTGTTCCATTATAAACCATGCTTTTAATGAACCTGGCCTTTAGATTTTTAGAAACTTGTGATCAATTTGGAAAAGGCTGGCCCTCCCTCATTCTTTCACTAATGGTGTGCTTCTAGTTGAGATGAAAAGAGGTTTCCAAGACTGAGACCCTTTCTATACTTACAGTGTAGCACTTTCTACTAAATACCTCAGTCTGGGGATTCCTGGGTCAGAAGAAACCCAAACCCTTATAAGTTAGGGGAGTCCAGGGCTGAAAGTTGTACTGAGAAAGAATAACCCCAAATTTATACGAGAAGGCAGAAATGGCTCCCTTATTACAGCCCCGCAGTTATGACAAATGAAGACACATCCAAGAACAGATAATGACAAATTTTGAATTATTGCCATTGTTTCTCATGTTCCCGAGACTCGAATTAATATAGCAAACCAAGTCTGAAGATAAAAAGCCAGAAGCTTTATCAAATACATTATGTCTGGCAGAATGTCTACACTGAGCTAACTCAAAGTCCAAGTAGTGGTTTGGGTCTTGTGTAAGAAGCGGCCTGGATTTTTCTAGGGGGTGTTAATTTGTTGATCTCTTCCTGTGAAGCCACAGTGCTTGACTATGATGGTTTCTATACTTCTTCTGTTGGTTGTCATATATTTCTTTCTTTATTATTTCCAATTTACCTTCATGAAGGAGGCCGGAAGTTCTTTTCTCTGGCTCTCAGGAACACTTTCTCATAGTGGGAGGGGAGAATGAATTCATAGATAGTCCTTGGGTAATGGAGTGCCTAGAATGTAGCTTTTAAGTATTAATTTGTGCGCAGACCTCAGTTTGTATGAGAGTTAGACATTATGCAGCTTATAAAATGTATGCAGTAGATGAAAAAGTGATTTAATTTTACATTTAAATTGTTTTAAAAACTGGCTCTGATTTTAGATTTATTCTGTATTTTTCCTATTAAAATACAAACAAGAATATTTTCTCATTTGACTCCTATTTCACACAAATCACAATAATATGAATAGTTTTTAAAAATATGAACAGCTTTTGTGTGATAACAAAATATTATTATCCAAATTATGAAACTTTACATTTGTTTGAGGATTTAGGATTTATACCCAATAGACAACTATTTTTTAATTTTGAGAAATTTCTCCTTCTAACCATGTTTATATATATATATATATATATATATATGCATGAAAATATAATTTACTATCTAATATTGTCCAAAATATAAAATTATACATTTGGTTGAGGATTTAGAATTTATACTTAATAGAGAAGGAACTGTTTTTTAGTTTTGAGAAATTTCTCCTCTGACCATGATTTTATATATTGATGCATGAAAATATAACTTACTATCTGTGTCATCATATTCATGTTTTTATTTTTACATAAAAATCATAAAATATAATTTGTTTATCATGACCAAATTTCTGATAATTGTACTTCATTCCTTATAAGAAAGCTATTTATTAACAAGAACAAAAACACTGCTATATCAAAAGCGTGTAATCACTTTATGTCTTGAAAATAAATTTAAGAGCTGGGCATGGTGGCGCACGCTTATAATCCCAGTACTTGGGAGGCTGAGACTGGAGGATCCGGGTTCGCCGCCAGCCTCAGCTACTTAGTGAGGCCCTCCGCAACTTAGTGAGACCCTGTTTCAAAATAAAGAACAAAAATTAGGACTGGGGATGTAACTCGGAGGTAGAATGCCCCTGGGTTCAATCCCCAGTGCCAAAAAAAAAGAAAAAAGAAAATAAATTTAAGGCCACAGCAGTTGTTTTAGACTCTACCAAGTAGAGTAGGAAAAAAAAAACACAATCACTCTGCTTTAATGAAATTATATTTTCCTGCACCCATCATGATGGGTATAAAATAGGTTAATTCAGCATATGTGTGGGTTTGATGGTCTTAAATATAGAAATTGTTCCAGTACCAGTTTCCCCAAAGAGACTTCAGTAGTAAATGCAGACTAAGAATAATACTTAAAACAGTTTAGTCTGTAATAACTCCTCCCACACTGCAGCCAACCTCAAGATCTTTTATTCCCATCAGCACACTCTTGGGCTTGCAAAAAAGAGCAGCCTAAGCCATCTTATTAAAGTGAAATAAAATTGTAAACAACGGTGTATTTTCCCCTTTTTCTTTCTTCCTCTAAACTTTACCTGAGATGCATCTTTATATTTCACTATTTACTTATTTCTCTCAGAGTCTCATATGGAAATAATAATATATTGGTTCTTAAAGCCCACACGATGATGTGAGTGTTAGAAACTGGTATTTTCCAATTTTTAATATGACATTTAAAAAAATTCAGATGTAGTGGGGCATGGTGGCACATACCTGTAATCCCAGTACTTGGGAGGCTGAGACAGGAGGATCGCAGGTTCGAGGCCAGCATGCAGTACTTTAGCAAGACCCTGTTTTAAAATAAAAAATAAAATAGGGCAGGAGTTTTAACTCAGTGGTCGAACACCCCTGGGTTCAATTCCAAGTATTGAAAAAGAAGGGGGGACCTTAGATGCGCACATGGGACATTTTGTTGGAATGCCACACAGTTTCCATGAAGAAGACAACAGCTAAATAAACCCTGCCTGAATTGAACTTCTTTCAGCACGCATGCATTTATCCATAAATTAAATCAATTGGGCACTTATTTTGTTTGATCATGAGATCACACAACACACCAGATAGCAGGCATTTGCAAAAAGGGGGTGTGAAATTTCGAGCTAGTTCCAGGATGAGCAATTGGCTTGCTTTCCTCTAGGCCCTGTGCCAGGTTTCTGGACACTAGGTTCTTTTGGAAGCTCACCTCCCTTGTTGTCCCTGCCTCCCAGGGCCACTCAGGAGGAAGGCAGGGTGCTGGGGAGCCGGCCATTCACAGCCTTAGCACCAATGAGGTGCCACCTGTGAGCTGTTTAGGCTGTAAACATTACTAAGCTACTTTACAGAAAGTTATGTAAAGAGTTGCTAATGTTCCCTGAAGATCTCCCTACCGTGCTGGCGGCACAGGCATTTTGAAAGAAGCAGGTCCAGACGTGTGCGAACGCTTCCCCTTGCTGTTTATGAGCGGAGCAGCTTGCTGTGAAAAGCTGTCGTGTTTCCCCTGGGGTGTGGAGAACCAGTTTCTCCTGCATGCCAGGCCAAGAAGCTGAAGCTTCTCCAAAAGGAGGGGTGGGGAGAGGGGCCGCAGGGAAAGCCAGAGATGCATCATTTGATTCAATTTTAGGTGAAAGAGAAGGTGACGTCGGCAGAAAAAAAGAGAAGAAAAACTATCTATCTTACAAAGTTCTCCCCCTTCCCTGTGGTTACAGATGGCAGAATCACCTTCTCTCTCCATTCAGTAGAGGTGAAATGAAGGAAATGTGGAATTTAGTTATCCCGAGGGGAAACAGGAATTGCTCACCGCAGGCTCCTGGGCTGGACCAAACCATTGTGCTGAGATAATTCTTTGATTGACTTTCATACCTTCTAGATTAAATTTCCTTAGGGAAAATCTGAAAGTTATCCAAAGGGAATAAAAAAAAATCCGTTCTTATTCTGGAAAAGATCTGAATCAACATCTAAACTAACCCCATTGGATTTTGTGGTACTAGGGATTGAACCCCCGGGGGGCTCTACCACTAAGTTACATCCCACCTTTTGTAATTTTTTTCTTTTCTTTTTTTTTTTTTTGCAGAGCTAGGGATTGAACCCAAGACCCTGTACATGCTAGGCAAGTGCTCTACTACTCAGCTAACCCCTCAGTTCCCCCTCCCATTTAAAAATTTTAAATAGTGTATAGAAAGTAGTACTTTGGTATCTATCCAGGGACTCTGCTGTCATCATATGGTTATATATATATATATATATATATATATATATATATACATGTATAAAACGGGAAAAAATTATGAGCTGCTTTCTCAGCGGTGTGCAACGTGCAGCAGTGAATGTTCTTTACCAGGCCTGTTTGTACCAATGCAAATGTCGAGACAACTTTTCATAATGCTGTATACAGGCAAACTGGGCGAGGCATTGATCACGAAATGGACTTGCAAATGAGTGAGCATTCTGGAATAAATCAGTGCCACCCAGTAAAACGGAGGAGCCAGACCAGAGAGGGGTGGTTGCTTTTCTTGAATTCTTTCTTAATATATCTGTTTTTCTTTCTTTCTTTCTTTTAAAAAAATGATTCTGACTGTCAACTGGGATTATTAGACTGCATAATGATATTTTTTATGTCCAAACATATGAATAAAATTACTTTCTCACCATGTATATTATGGTTATACATACTTTCTGAAAGTAAATTAACATAGAAATAAATCTGTGATGTCAAGAATATGCATTAACCTGTTTGGGCCTTATAAATATGTAAAAATAGCACCTAGTTCTTTGCCTCTCTGTGGTAGGATAATATCTTATACTGAATCTAGAACTGGACATTTTATACATTGGCGTGTACAATTATATTTGCTTAATCCAATTTAACAGTCATTTTTTTTAGAAGACTGTGTGTTCGGTGTTACACCTGGTGCTCTAAGGAGTACAATAAAAGACTCTAATGTGGTCTGTCCTTTATGAAGCTTATGATCCTGCCTGAGAGGTGTCTTATCTCTTGTTGTCTGGGTTGTTACCTCCGTTTACTCTTTTCCATACTTCTTATTTCTAGGACTCCATCTCAACATCCTAAACCTTCTTGCCCTCTTCTTTCGGTATATAAGATCCTCCTGGGATCATTCCTCTTTGGGACCCTGGAACTATCAAGGTGGCCTTATAGGACCTGCTCATGTATGTCCAAACATCTGAGCTGGCTGTTCTCTGCGTGTGGCCTTTTCAAAAACAACTCCATCCTCCTGAAAAAGTCTCCTTTGTCCTTAAGGAGTCTCTTCATGTGTCATCTACTTTGTAAACAAGGCCTTTCCTGCCGCCTGTCCTCCCCAGCAGGGTCCACTCTTCTGTGTTTTCCTCTTTCTCCTCCTCAGTTACCCTTCTAGAACTCTTCACATGTTCGATGAGCATCTTTTGTGTGCCCGTCAATGTCCTTGGCCTCTTGGTGGTGCCAGGGTTTTCGTCTTATTCATCTTTGTGCCATCACCACAAAGCCCACTTGAGTGGACATCCGACAAATCGTTGCTGAGGCACAGTCCCTCTGTCGCCTGTAAAATGGCTTTCAAACACCACTGGCTCGGCAAGGGATTTTCTAAGATCATTAAATGAATGTTTCAAGTGACTGTAATGATAATTAACTTATAAAGAGAAAAGGTTTATTTTGGCTCACAGTTCTGGAGGTTCCAATCCAGGTTAGGGTGACTTAGTGTTTGGGGGTCTCTTGTGGTAGAGCTAACTGAGCCAGGAAACAGATCAGAGATGGGAAGAAAGTGGGTCCCACTCTTCCCTCTGAAGGTATGTCCCCAATCCTATGGACCTGTCACTAGGTTCTACGTTTTAAAGTTTCTATCATCTTTCAGGAGAGCCACCCTGGGGACCAAGCCTTAACACAGGGGTTTATAAGGGGCAGTACCCATAGTCAAACCATGGTAGTAATGCTGGGGAAACCCAGATGGACCCACAGGTATCTAGATTAGTTCTGTCTCCACCACCCAACACTGAATCTCTGTCTCGTCTCTTCTTCTTTGTCTCCTCCTCCTCCTCCTCCTCCTCCTCCTCCTCCTCCTCCTCCTCCTCCTCTCTCTCTCTCCCTCTTCTGCTATCCCATTCTCTTTCTCTTTTGGAGCTGGGGATTGAACCCTGGGGGAGTTCTACCTCTAAGCTACACCCCCAGAATTATTTTATGTTATTTTTTATTTGGAAACAAGGTCTTGCTAGGTTGCTGAGAGTCCCACTACATTGTTGAGGATGGCCTCCAACCTGCAGTCCTCCTTTCTCAGCCTCCTAAGTACAGGGATTACAGGTGTGTGCCACCACGCCCGGCTGCTGCCTACCTTCTCTACCTTCTTCTCCTGACTGCTTCACGTGAACGAAGAGATCATGAGTCACACACACCAAACCACCTCTCCCAGCTTATGGCTTGGTAACAACTTCCATCCTCCTCAGAAGAAAGTAGATGCCTTACCTTGGCCCACAGTTGGGGTGCACTCTTGTCCTGCCCCCCCAGATCACTGTCTCCCCCTCCCTCACCGTGTTCCTAGAACATGCCAGCCTGGCTTCAGCCTGGGGGCCTTCACATCTGTCCTTCCATGTGCAGTGCTCCTCCTTCTCTCTGCCCCTGGCAGTCTCCTTATCTTTCAGGTGTCAGGCTGAATGCCACCTTCTCCAAGAGGCCTTTCCTAACCACATATCCTCCATCCTGGTCCTCACCCTCTGTCCCCATCTCCTCACCAGGACCCTCTCCAGCTTTTGTCCTTCAAAGCAGAATCTCAACTGGCTTCTTTCCTTCCCTCCCTCCATCCATTCTTTCTTTCTATCTTTTCTTCTTTCTTCCTTTCCTTGTTAGTTGTCTTCCTCCTCCCATTTAACTCTGAAACTCTGAGCTCCTTGGAGACAGGGACTCTGTTTTTTTTTTTTCTATGTTCTCCAAGGCTTATTCTTTAGAGAACCTGGTACAGAGTACATGAGAGTAAATATTTCCTGAATGTCAAATAAATGACTAACCCAAAGCAAATTTGTAAAAGGCTTCCTTATTAACACAGATTCTCATGACAAACAAATGTAATTCAGGTACAGAGTGCTAAAATATTTTTTGGACTGAATGTTTGTGACCCCCGGGTTCCTATGTTGGAGTCCCGCTGCCAGTGTGATAATATTAGGAGGTCATGTCATTGGGAGGCAGGTAAGTTTAGATGAGACCAAGAGGGTGGGAACATGGCTGATGGGATTAGTACCTTATAAGAAGAGGAAGAGAGAAGGAGAAATCTCTTCTTCTGTCCATGAATATACACTATGGACAGGCCATGGAAGGACACAGTGAGAAGGTGGCCGGCCACCTACAAGCCAGGAAGAGAGCTCCTGGCCTGGCCATGCTGGCTCCCTGGTCTTGGAAAAACAGTGTCTGTTTTTTGGTACTGGGGGTTGAACCCAGGGGCATTCTACCTCCAAGATATACACCCAGTCCTTTAAAATTTTTATTTTGAAACAGAGTTTTCTAAGTTGCTGAGGGTCTTGCTAAGTTGCTGATGTTGGCCTGGTACCTGTGGTCCCCCTGTTTTAGCCTCCTAAGTACTGGGATTACAGGCGACAGGCATGCACCACCACACCCGGCTAGTGTCTGTTGTTTAAGTCCCCCAGTTTGTGGCATTTTGTTATTGTAGTGTGATCTGGCTGGACAGGTGTATGACCTGAGCCCACCTCAAGCGCTTGGACCAGTCCTTGTTTCTATGACAACTTTGGGGGTGAACTTAACAGATCATTTATCCTTTATCTTCCCTTCTTATTTCCATCTCGAATGCCTTCTACAGCATCTTTTGCTTATGTTTGGGTGTGCGCATACACCACTCACTCCCATCTTTACAACAAACACAATCACTCAACACACACATCCTTCATGGGAAGACCCACACCTCACTCAGTCTAAACCTTAATGTTGCTTCAAATGAGACCTTTTTGTGATATTTTAAACAGAGTTCAGTAAGTATCCTGGGCTGTGAAGAAGGGCCTACTACTTTTTGGAATGATCTTTCTATCTTTCCAATCTGTGTGCTCTGTGAAGGGAGAGAATCACGTTGACACATTAGCAGTAAGAATCTCCTCACGTTCTTTAGCTCAGAGACACAAACAGTGTGTTGCCTGAATGATGAGAGATGCCAGGCGATGTGTAAAGAAGTTCCACTTAACAGTCTTTGGTCTTCCCTTTACTGCATTTTTTTTCTTTGCATTTACTCAGTAACCTAGGCATAGTTTCTAAGGGCGTATTCTTGGGCCACTTAAGATTAAGCCAGGTTTGGGGCTTAAGCCAGATAGCCTGATGGCTCCTTCTCTTATGTAGGCTTTCGGCTGTGAATGTTTCTCAGCAAAGTAACAGCAGCATCAATACGACAAGAACACACTTTTAAACGTTAACAGAACACATTGGGTCCTACAAGATCCAAGCGCTTTGGGAAACACACCATGTTCCAAATGATCTCCCAGTGAGTTTGTGATCAGTTCTTGGAAGGCTGCTGAGAATTAAAGGTTATCTTGGAGCAAACACAGCAGCTTTAGAAGGATAAACAAACAAACAAACAAACCCAAAGCACAAACAAACCCAGACCATGAAGCATGCACAGTCAACTTAGCTTTAGTGTTGCCTCCTGATGCAGAGAACGCCTGTCCACTCTGGGGACCCCGCACACATTTTCTTGCTGGCAAGTCTCACCAGGTGCTCTGCTGTCATTAAGGAAGTGTGTTTGACAGGCTTTGCCTTGTCCTGCCTCTGATCCCGTTCCAGATTCCTCTAGCAAATGTTGATTGAAAGCCCTCTGTGTTCCAGGCCCCGTGCAGCTCTGCAAATCTCCCTTGATCCTGTCCTTGGAGTAAGAGAGGCCAGCGTGCAGTGAGGATGGTAGGCTGGAGTGTCCAGAATGTGTCCACTTCTTGCTTGGAAAGACTTTCGATCAGGTCTTCAATTCATCAGACATTTGGTGCAGATCTGACAGTCACTAGGGAGGTCACAGTTTGGGTACAGACTGGCCTTTGGGTGTATCATGTTGGAAGAGAATCAAAGAGCAGAGCAGTGTGGATGCTCCTATTTGAGTAATAAAAGGTATATGCTACACGTGAGAGCGTGCACATGCGCACACACACAGGTGCTGATAAATGCCTGGACTAGCTGGTGACACTGGTTGATGTGGGGAAGAAGAGACTGGTTTTGTTTTTAAATTTTTTATACCATTATTGATGCATTGTAATTATATATCTTAGTGAGGTTCAAAGTGATACGAATATACATGCACACAGCACTCGGTGTGTTTCCCTCCACATCCCACCCACTCCCTCCTCCTTGTACATGTTATTGAGATTAGTAGTGATACCATCCTATATGGGCATAACATTATTTCCTTCCTTGAGCCTCATTTTCCCCCTCCCCGATTCTCTTCCCCAATCCCCTTCCATTATTCTACTGGTCTCTCTCATTTATCTGAAGTCCCTTTTGTTTCCTATTTTCTCTCTAGCTTCCACATAGAAAACATATCACCCTTAACTTTCTGAGACTGACTGATCTCACTTAGCATAATATTCTCTAGTTCCATCCATTTTCCTGCCAATGACATAATTTTGTTCTTCTTCATGGCTGAGTAAAATTTCATTGTGTGAGCTGGGTGTGGTGGCCCATGCCTGTAATCTCAGTACTTGGGAGGCTGAGATAGGAGGATCACACTTTGAGTACAGCCTCAGCAAGTTGTGAGATTCTTATCTACTTAGTGATACCCTGTTCCCAAACAAAAAATTAAACAAGGCTGGAGTGAGGCCTGGAGGTAGAATGCCTCTGGGTTCCATCCCCAGTACCGCCCCCAGATTCTTTTTTCATTGTGTGTATATGCCACATTCTCTTCATCCATTCATCTGCTTATGGACATCGAGTTGGTTCCATAATTTGGTTATTGTGAATTGTGCTGCAAATAAACATGGCTATGCATGATTCACTATAGTATTCTAATTAACTCTTTTGGAAAGATACTAAGGAGTGGTATGGCTGGGTCATATGGTGGTTCCATTCCTAGTCTTTTGAGGAACCTCCATGTTGGTTATACTAATTTACAATCTCACCGGCAGTGTATATGAGTTTCTATTTCCCTGCATCCTCACCAGCCCTTATTACTATTTGTATTCTTGGTCATTGCCATTCTAACTAGAGTTAGGTTTATTTTCTTAAAGTACTTATCACTCTCTAAAATCATCCTATATATTTATTTATTTATTAACTCATTTATTGTCTGTTTCTCCCATTGAGGTGCATGCGCTTGCTCACAGACATCGCTCTGTACTTGAGAGCTCTGTACTTGTGGCGTGTATAGTCACACGCCACATAGAATTTCAGTCAATGATGATCCACATGTACCACAGTGGTCCCATAAAACTATAATGGAACTGAAAAAAATTCCTATCACCCCGTGATGCTGCAGCCATCCTGAGGTCATCGTGGAATGTATTACATGTCTGTGATGACCCTGGTGTAAACAGACTTACTGTGCTGCCAGTCATATAAAACCATAGCACATATGATGATATGCAACGCCTAATACTGGAGAGTGATAATAAGTGACGGCATCACTGGCTTATGCATTTACTCTACTTTTTATCATTATTTTAGAGTGGACCCATTTGACCTATCAAAACACAAGCTTACTGTAAAATAGTCTGCCATGCTATGCGGGCGGCAGCCTCTTCCCTCTGTGGCCCTGTGTCTCTGGATGATACGGGGAAGCCAAGTCAAGTGATTGACCCCAACCATGTAGGTTTGTGTAAGCGCACTCTAGGATGTTTGCACAACACAAAATTGCTTAATGATACATTTTCAACATTTGTCCCTATTGTTAAGCAACCCATGACCATGTTTTAGGTGCCTATAGTTTTTTACAATTTTTTTTTTCTTTAAATGAATGAGTGGAATGAGGGGGTAGGGGGAAGTTGCAGTTCAGAGATGAGAGACAGTCTTCCTTTGAACTCTGCCATTTTGTAAGGCTTGAATATTTAAGTTTTTACTCTGAAAAAAAGTACAAATATAGGCAAAAGCAAAGACAATAGTATAATAATCTTCCATATGCCCACTACCCCCCAAACAATGGTCAATCCATAGCTGATTTTTCTCCATTCATATCCCTTTTCACTGCCCCAGGATTATTTTAAAGCAGATGCCAGCCATCACTGTATCTTTAAGTATTTCAATATGTAAACCATAATTACAGTGCATTCTACACCTAGAAAAACGATTTTATTAATATTACCCAATGCTCAGTGCTTAAATTTCCATAACTAGTGTCATAATTTTTTTACAGGTTGTTTGAATTTTATTTAACAATGTGCATGTATTACTTTTTCATAATTTTAATATGGGATATGGTTGGTTCCTTCTGTCTATCCATCCACTAAATACCTGCATTTTAAGTGCCTGGTATGTGCTAGGCACTGCCCCAGGTGCTTGGGAGGTATCAGTGAACAAAACGACTACAATTTCTGCCCTGGTGGAGTTTTCCCGTTAGCTGGGGGAGACCAGTAATAAATAGTGCAGGTGTGTAAAAAGTTGGTTACGACACAATGTGACATGTGCTATAATTTACAGGGCACAAACCCCTTTCCGAAAACTTGACGTATGATTGACATGGGTTTCAAACTATTTATTCCCTCACCATGGCATTGAAGATTTGCAACATCTCATCTGCAGGAAAATGGATAGAACTGGAGAACATCATGCTAAGTGAGATCAGCCAGACCCAGAAAATCAAGGGCCTCATGTCTTTTCTCATATGTGGGAGCCAGCGAGAAAAGAAGAAAGAAAAAAGGATCTCATGAAAATGAGGAGAGAGACCAGTAGAATAGAGGAAGGAGATTGGGGAGGAGGAGGAGAGGGAAAGGGGAGTTTGGGGGAAGGAAACAGAACAAATTATTTCATGCACACATATGAAAATATTACTATGAATCTCACTATCATGCACGATTATAATACGTAAATAAAAATTTTGCTGCATTTCACATTCTGATAAAACTTTTTTTTTTTTTTTTTTGCGGTACTGGGGATTGAACCCAGGGGTGTTCTATCTCTGCGCTACACCCCCGGCCCTATTTTTTTTATACTTTATTTTGAAATTGGGTCTCACGAAGTTGCGGAGGGCCTCACTAGGTAGAGAGAGAGAGAGAGAGAGACAGTGGGAGAGAGAGAGAGAGAGAGAGAGAGAGACAGAGCTGAGGCTGGCCGCTAACCCGGATCCTCTGGTCTCCGCCTCCCAAAGTACTGGGATTACAAGTGTGCGCCACCACGCCCGGCCTGATAAAACATTTTAAACAGAGTGTATTGATCCCTTCTATGAGGAATAATTAAGATCATCGGAAGTCTTTTAACTTTCTTACAACTCTATTGAGTGGGCTCTGCTATGATAAATCAAGTCATGGTAGCTGGGAGCCAGACACTGTCAGGGCACAAGAGGTCAGACTCAGGTGTTCATGCTGCAGAGCCAGACTGACCCTGGATTGTGCTTATACTCTGCAAACAGTGGATTGGCACATATGCAAACCTAGCCAGTGGGTATAAACTAGAGCTTCCTGAGCAGTCCTCCAACAGATCCTGTCTTGACAGAATGAAGCCACAGCAGCAAAGAGAGCCAGCCCTGAATCATGAAATATCTTTTGCCGGATATCTGTATAGTATGGGGAAAGCAGTGTTATTGGTAGGCTCTGTTAAACCCAAGAATATTTTTGATTCGTACTTGAAACTCCTATTGAAAGGTGGCATTTTAACTCCTGAAAAGAAATGTCCACAGTCTTAAAACCTGCAATCCTCCAGTCTTGGCCTCCCAAGTACTGGGATTACAGGTGTGCATCACCACGCCCGGCTTATGCTTTTATACAATTGGCAATGTAGTAGGTTTGTTGATACCAGCACCACAACAAACATATTATTAATGTGTTTCACTCTGACCTTTGACAGTGATAATGTCACTAGGTGATAGGAGGCTTTCAGCTCCATTATAATCTACGGGACCAGGGTCACATACAGGGTCCCTCGTTGACTGCAATATTGGTAAGCGCTGCTCGACTGTAGTTACTTTGTGTAGAGGAAGACACGCTCTCATTCCTTCACTGCTGCAGGTATGCAAAAACAGTTTTGAAATGCCTCCTGGCTTTCCACGACAGTTTCTCAGTCATGTAAGAACACTGGTTCACTTTGTAAAAATTATAGAGTTCTACCTTTGTTATCCCGAGCTGGTCCCAGAAAGCTCACTGAGCTCATCATTCCTGGAGGTGGGTGCTTACCCCCTCCCTTCTCTGCCAATTTTGTCTACCTTGGGAAAATGGGTAAAAAGAACATTCTTCTTTATGTCTGGATTTGAGATGGGGGAACGGGACTGAGTATGTTGACTGATTTGATAAATTTCTTTTCTTCCCCCACTAAAACAATGGCTGCCTTATTTCTCCGCCTAAAGTTTATCGGTCGCTCTTTTTCACACATGTGGCTTTGCTCATTTCACCCTGCCTTCCTCCAGTAGCCCTTGTTTTCCTCTCTCTAAATTCTGATTCAGGTTTCATTTTCTTTAAGATTCCAAATGCCCTCCAAAGAGGCAAGAGGGTGTGGTTCTGCAACCACTGCATTTTCATGATTTGCATTCCAAGTCTGGGCAAGATGCTAGATCTGTCTGCTAAAGAGGTGATTCAAAGATAAACGTGATGCTCTTTAGAAACTCATGGACTCACCAAACATGAGCCATGTCAGAACAACTTGTTCTCCTTCTACAGTGAAACCCCTGGAAACAAGTGGTAGAAAGCAGCCTGGGCTAGATCCACCTTCAAATTCTTCCTTCTGCCTTTTAACCACATGATTTGGGGCAAGTCTCTAGCTTTCTGTGAGTCTTAGTTACCTCTTGTAGGAAGTAAGGCTAACATTAGCATCTGGGACAATGGTGAAAGATAATTGATAATCGTTTCCTTGCCGGGATCCATGTGAGAGTTAAAAGACATAAAGAAAGCTAAACAGATTAGGCAAATAATTCAATACATGTGAATAATGGCAGCGCACAGAGAAAAACCCAAAACAAAGCAACGTCATTTTAGGCTGGAATAATGAAAAGATATTATCATCTCCCATGCAAAGTGAATGAAGGTATCAGAAATGTTTAGACTGGAGAAGGCAAAAGCTCAGATGGGAAGACTGAATTTGTTATCAGGGGTAGATAAACAGCAGCCCAAGGCCAAACTACTTGTTTTTTTTGTGTGGCCTGTGAGATAAGAATGGCCTCCCAATTTCTAAATGGCTGAAAGTAGGAAAAGAAGATTGCATGAAATTCAAACTTCAGCGTCTATAAGTGAAGTTTTATTTGGACACAGCCACCCACATTCTTTCACCTATTTTTCATCGCTGCTTATGATTCCAACAGCAGAGCTGAGTGGTTGTGCAGCCTGAAGATCTCAAAATCTTTACTCTCTAATTCTACAGAAAAAGTTTGCTGACACCTGCAAGAGTCAAACATTGTTATATTAAAGAGAAAATAGACATGTTCTGTATTCTCCAGGAACTTAACTAAAACAGATGGGCAAATGGTTAATGAATGGGTAAAACAGATAGGCAGATTAGTTTCAATTCAATCCAAAGAACTCAGGACCTTGTGCATGCTAGGCAAGCACTCTACCACTAAGCTACATCCCGACCCCTCAGAAAAAATATTTGTATTAGAGATCAGCAAAGATTGTCCATTGAGCAAGAAAGCCTACAGAACTTCAACTGGCCATCTCTACATCCAAGTAGATTTTATCTGTGATAGTGCAATATATTCTTGAGTATTTGAGGAGGAGGACATGTAGAATCCAACTTGTGAATTACTGAAGGAATTTTATAGTCATGCATTAAAAACAAAACAAAAACAAAACCAACTCCTGGAAGCATATATTTTCATATGTCAGCATATTTTCATATGTACATATATTTCTTTCTTTAGGGGGAGTGGTCAAATGAATTTTACCTGCATGTTTTCATTGTTGAAGTTCACAGATTTTTAAACATAAAGTCCTTATAATAGAAGCGGTAATCATGCAGACATTTATATTTGATGGTCCTTTACAAATTGCTATCGTTTGGATCTGAAGCATCCCCCAAAGTGTCATGTATTAGAGGCGTGGTCACCAGTCTGTGGAGCCTTTGAGAGGTGGAGCTGAGTGAGAGGAAGTTAGGTCACGGGGGACATGGCCTTGAAGGAGATATTTGGACTCTGGCTCTTCTTCTGTCTCTCTCTCTCTCTCTCTCTCTGCTTCCTGGCCTCCTTGGGATGAGTAGTGCTGCTCACCTCCTGCTCTGCCATTATGTGCTGCCTTGCCACAGGCCCCAAACAGCAGGCAGAGCCACCATGAACCGAGACAGCTGGAACTTGGATCCAAAATCATCTGTCCTCCTTTCAAGTTGACTAGCTCAGCCATTTTGTCACAGTGATGGAAGGTTGACTAGCAAAAACATACTTTGAATAAAACACGTGAAGAGAATTGAAAGTAGAATCTACTTAGAATATTTCCTTTCTTTGATAGCCCAAGTAGATAAAAAAAAAGAAAGGTAGCCCCCCTTTTTCTTGGTCAATCACAGTATGTACCATTTGCTCTTGAAAATTAATTTGCTATTCTGTGTGTGTGTGGTACTGAGGATTGAACCCAGGGGCATTCTACCTCTGAGCTACACCTCCAGTCCTTAATTTTTTTAAAAAAATTTGAAACAGGGTCTCACTAAGTTGCTGAGGCTAGCCTCAAATCTGCAATCCACCTGTCTCAGCCTCCCAAGTACTAGGATTACAGGCTTGCTCCACTGTACTGGTAATTCTCTATTCTTACATCTCAAAAAGTCAATTTCCCAAATGTTTTATATTTAATTTGTTTTTTTTTTTTTTTTGTGTGTGTGTGTGTGTGGTACTAGGGATGGAATCCAGGGCCTTTTTAACCTTTGAGCTGCCCCCTCAGCCCTATTTTTTTTTTTTAAGTTTTGAAACAGGGTCTCACTAAGTTGCAGAGGGCCTCACTAAGTTGCTAAGGATGGTCTTGAACCTGCGATCCTCTTGTCTCAGCCTCCCAAGTACTAGGATTCAAAGATGCGCCACCATGCCTGGCTTAATTTGTCTTAAAGTTACCTATTTCTGAGAAAACCCAAGCCTTGAAAAGACTGGCTGGGTAAGTATGTGTTTTGAAATATTGAACAAAATTAATATAACATTTGCTTCTGGGGTCTTGTGTGGAAAAGGACCCACATTAGGCCTCTAAACCAAATGAAATAATTAATTAATCAGTTCCTCTCAAGTCTCCTTCATTCTGTCCGCATTAGGATTGAAGTCCTTTTAAAGCTTTGGGAGGAGTTTCACGCAGTTCCCTGAACGTGTGGTGACCATATTTTCTGTACCCAAAATTGGGATGCACGTGTGCCCTGAAGATGTTTCAATGGATAGTCTGGTATTGGTCAGAGGTTTAAAATCACAAATGCGATGAGAAATGACCCACATCTTTTTCTTAGGACACATTTTTCTTAAATTGACCTCATGACTAAAATATTCTCTGGATGCATTTACTCCTTTATAATAAATTAGCTCAGATGCTCCTTATCATTCATTTATTGGATTAACAGAGTGACTTTTATTTCTCTTAAATAAATACCATCCCATTGCCTACCATGATTAATGAAAAATGCAAAAAATATGGAGTGGTATAATTAATATACTTATAGTAATGCTTGTAGATCCCTTTCTTTTGGACAGTTGCTGTTTTGGAAGTGCAACGACGATGCAGAAGGTTCACCATCCTGGGATGTTAGAGCCTGTGGGCAGAAGGCCAGCTAGTCCTCCACAAGAGAGACAATTAAGAGACAATGGTACAGAAATGCATGTTGTAGCACACGCGAAAGCTCCTGTGTACTGACTTTGCAGCTTCAAGCAACTTTAGAGAACGGCTTGGTTTTCAAAATTACAATTCCTCCTGGGTTCTGGAGGGAGGCACAGATAAGATTCTTTAGATTTCGTACCATTTCAGTGAGATAAAATACCTAGTTTAGGGAATACTGTTTTCTCCTTGGAGACCTGCTGGGACACTGGAATTTCATGTGCTTCAAAAATGCAGGGCACACTGAAGAATCTGAAAAGCTGCCAGAAGGAAGCAATTTATATTTTTGTGCAAAGCCTAGCAACATCAGGAAGGCAGGAAGTGAAGGCAAGAGAAAGAAAGGGGGCAGGCCCCTGACCAGAGGAGCACGGCTCCCATAGGTGGTAGGCGAGGCTCATGGTTTCAGTGTAAACCTCTTGGCAGGATTCTCAGTCATTTATCCCCTTTAATCAAAAGGCAAAGAGTGAAGTTTTGAGCACATTTGAAGCATCCTGACGTCGGACATGAAGAAGAGGAGACTCACTCAACAAACACACAGCAAGTCAGGCATGGTGCCACGTGCCTGTAATCCCAGTACTTGGGAGACTGAGACAGGAGAATCACAGGTTTGAGGCCAACCACAGCAACTCAGAGAGATTCTCAGCAACCTAGAAAGACCCTGTTTCAAAACAAAGTGGCACATGCCTGTAATCCCAGTACTTAGGAGGCTGAGAAAGGAAGATCGCAGGTTCGAGGGCAGCCTCAGCAAGTAGTGAGACTCTTATCAACCTAGCGAGACCCTGTTTCCAAATAAGAAATAAAATCAGGCTGGGGTTGTAGCTTGAAGGTAGAATGCCTCTGTGTTCAATCCCCAGTACCAAAAAAAAAAAAAAGAAAGAAAAAGAAAGAAAGAAAGAAAGAAAGAAAGAAAGAAAGAAAGAAAGAAACATACAGCAATGTGGCAACTGTGGGAATCTGCTTGGTCATCAGATCTGGGATGTGATAAATAAAAAGTATTTAAAAAGATGCAACATGCATTGAGCCCGACAATACCCTCTTAGAAATAACCCTGAGAATAGGCCCTTTTACTCAAGACCATCATCAACCCTCTGAAGCATCCAGTTGAATGCAGGCTGGACATAATGCTTGTGTGAATCTAAGCAGATAAAAATCAGTCTTTTTCTCTTGGGTAGATTATTTGGGGATCAGGTAAGTGGAAATAAATAATGTTTCACATGTAGAGCCTCCCCATGTGTGCTTCCTTCTCAAAATATTGATTTCCTTTTATTCCATTCGAAAGGGAGACCCGTGAGGAGTAGAAAGCGGAGGGCACCGTCTCTTTATGAATACTAATCAGGAAATCAAGGGGGACGGTGGCACTTCAAGTCTCATCTTTCCATTTCCTAGAGGCACAGACCCTGCAAGTTGTCACCTTGGTGTATTCAGTGCCTTTTGAAGCACTAGACTCCTCCAGAGAGAATGTCAGCCCCAGCCCTGGGCAGTTTTGACAAACAGAGTATATATTGATACATGATAAAGTATGCTAGAAATCACCCCAGCGCTAAAGGCTACTATAGTTTTAATATCATCATTTGAATTAACAAGCATTCTGTGGAGAAATAATGAGCTTTCATTATTCAGAACATCATCCTTACCCGGGGAACTCAGAAACCATTAGCTCTTGAGAACTTAATGAAAAGATGATAAAGAATGTTCTAGATAAAAGTTTGAACGGGCACACTTGATAACTGAGGTGAAATATTAATGTTTGTTTGGATGATGGATTAGGGTTGCCGAGGGAGGCTCGTGGAAGCGATGGATGGTGGTCAGCTTGCCAGTGCAGGAGCTGGACCCCCCTCCATCTCTGGCGGACAGTTTCCAGGGTGTTCCTGAAAAGCCCCCAAGCTCACAGCATGGCAGGGTCTCCGACAGGAAGGAGTGGAGGGAGACAGGACAGAGAGGGAATGAAGAAAGATAAAGTGGCATCGACAGGTGTTGATGCCCATGTTCAGAAGTGACATCTGGGATCACTCTTTTTTTTTTTTTTTTTTTGCGGTACCGGGGATTGAACCCAGGGGCATTCTACCTCCGAGCTATACCCCCGGCCCTAGTTTTTATACTTTATTTTGAAACCGGGTCTCACAAAGTTGCGGAGGGCCTCACTAGGTAGAAAGAGAGAGAGAGAGAGAGAGAGAGACAGAGAGAGAGCTGAGGCTGGCTGCGAACCCGGATCCTCCGGTCTCTGCCTCCCAAAGTACTGGGATTACAAGCGTGCGCCACCACGCCCGGCCTTGGGATCACTCTTTTGCAACGTCTAATGTGTAAAATAAAAACAAAATACTTGAGTTTATAGGGGGTGAATATTTTATTTTGTTCCTCGGAGCCTGGCCAAAAGATTAGGAAATGCTAAGTTACCCATCAGGTTTTTAACGTTGTATTAGAAAATTGCAAATGGGAAGGGAAAGAAAACATAAAACACAAGCAAAGAAGAGGAGGCGTGGAGCCTTGTAAACTGACACGTGGAACTTGATCACACATAGACACGAAAGGAACGTCATACTCCTAGAAGAACATTTGGAAAACACAAAATGTAGAGAACAGAAGCAGCGTTCACAGTCCCACCCCACAAAGATAATCTCTCATCCCACCTTGTTATCCGGTGTTTACTTTCAGCCTTTCTGCAGTAAGTATATTGTTTATATGGCAATGATCATATGGCATAAGCAGAATAATATATATGGTAGCTTTTAGATCATTTTTATGATTTTAAAACTAATATGATTGCTTAAAATTAGAAGATGCTGGAGATACACTTTGGCGTCCATGAGAATCACCCTGGAGAGCTTATTAAAAGTATAGTTTTGCTGGGCATGGTGGCACATGCTTGTAATCCTAGTACTTTGGGAGGATCCCGGATCCACCGGAGGATCTGGGTTCGCAGCCAGCCTCAGCTCTCTCTCTCTCTCTCTCTGTCTCTCTCTCTCTCTGTCTCTCTCTCTCTCTGTCTTTCTGTCTCTCTCTACTTAGTGAGGCCCTCCGCAACTTCGTGAGACCCGGTTTCAAAATAAAGTATAAAAAATAGGGCGGGGGGTGTAGCGCGGAGGTAGAACGCCCCTGGGTTCAATCCCCGGTACCTCAAAAAAAAAGTATAGTTTTTGCTTGTATCTACTAAATGAACTATCTAGAAGAGAAGCAGGCCCTGTCCTGATTAGAATCTTGGTTCCATCACTTAGCAGTAAGTGGCCTCGAGCAGATTATTTTGCCCTTTTCTGCTGCAGTTCTCTTATTTGTAAATTAAGGATAAAAATAGTACATATCTCAGGGGTATTAAAGGATTAAATGATAAAATGTCCATAAAGCATATAGACTATTGGTCGGCACATAGTGTGAAGTCAAATATTAGTGGTTAATATTACTGTTATTAATATTAGTGAAACCCTTATCTGCATTTGCAATCAGCTCTCTAGATGCTTCCAATGGATCATTAGAATTTTGGAATGTTCTTAGTCTTTTTTTCTTCACATTTAAGGATACGATTAGGATGGTATTATTGTGAAAATGATACATCGGTGTTCAGTATTCTTCCTAACTTTTCTAGTGTGCATTCCTGTGCATTTCTCAGAATTTCTTTTGCCGAAGGTTATAAGTACAAGTTAAGGTGCAAAAAGTAGAAAAATTAGATGTACTTCTGTAAGATTTGGAAGGTGGAAGTGAGGTGGGTAGGAACTTGATTTTTGTGCCACAGTATCAGTAGAAGTCCTGACAGCCGTGGAGCTGTGAGCTGGAGTGTGGGAGGGGCCCATGTGGTTGGAACAGATTCTAGCACCTTCTTGATTGGGGCGATGGTGGTGAGGTTCAGGTGATGGCTGCTTCCTGGCTGGGCAGGGGACTCCCAAAATACAGAAGAGGTTCCTTTGGTGTCTGGAATTTGTGGCTCTGAGAGTAATTCCTGAAATCTAACCTAGAAGCTATTTCCTCAGTCTTTCCAACAATCCAGTAACCCATTTAAAACTTGTAATAATTTGCTGCTGCTAAACCAGGCAGTGTATATTTTGTTCTTTGCAATTTAAACGTGATAAGTATCATTGCTACTTATTAGTTTTTTTGGTGTGTGTGTGTGTGTGTGTGTGTGTTACTAGGGATTGAACTCAGGAGCGTCTACCTCTGAGCTATTCCCCCAGCTCATTTTATTTTTTATTTTGAAATAGTATCTCATTAATTTGCTGAGGATCTTGCTAAGTTACAGTAGCTGGCCTTGAACCCATGATCCTTCTGTCTCAGCCTCTCAAGTACTGGGATTACAGGAGTGTGCCTCCTCACTTGGCACAGACTTATTAGTTTTAAAATATACACAGTATATTTTAAAAATCATTATTCAGTGCAAATATTCTCAAGTCTTAGAAGGAAGATGATAACAGAGATTCGTGTTATATAAAATATATCTCAGGCCAGTTTATTAGTCTTTACTAATTGTATCACACCCTACTTATATCTCTCATTATACACTTTAAAGATGCAGAAAAAGAATCCGTAACCAAAAAAACTTGGCAATGAAAAAAAGCATTTATATTGACCTCAGCAGATCTGCATTTGTGGAGTGCAAAAAGAACACTTTTGTGCAAGCTGTGTGTAAAGTTTGGTCATTGTTAGCAAATGCTGGTGCAGAATGGCATTCCTTTTTGTTTTAAGTGGCTATCAAAGACGTCAAGAATTTAGAAGAGTTCGGAAGCATTTCTGATTCTGGGAAATTAATGGCATCAGGAGGAAAAAAAAAGAGAAAAGGAATGGTTGAGTGAAGTACTGTAAAGTACATCTCTATTTATTGGCTGCCAGATCAATTTGAAAACAATATTCTTGGACACGGGTGTTTCTGGCATCTTTAAAATGTATGTTGAAAAAGCTAAATTATGATTTTGTTTAGTTAGTAAAGATCAACAAACTTCACTGTTACAGAAAATTCTGTTGCCTTCTACCCATTGAATAAAAGAGTAAAACTTGGCTGAGTATAAATTCAAGGTTTTTTTTTTTCTGTCTTCAAATTCTGTAAACCATGTTAGCATTCTAACATTTAGGGCTGAAGGGAAGAAATTTGAAGATAGTTCAGGGTTTATTCCATTGCAGATGATATTTCTGCCCTTACGTTTGCTACATCCACTTAGGGAATGTAACTAAAAAACCAAACCAACACTGCATGCCCAGGAGGCGCAGTCCTTACAAGATACAGTGTATTCTGGGGAATGGAGTTTTTAATGGGCTTTATGGGCTCAGAATGGACTAGAGGGGTAGAATAAGATCCTCTCTGTGGCAACATTGGTCTTTTTACAAGAATGAGAAAACAGAAAAATTCTAACAGGAGACTTAGAAAAATATTTCACAATTAGGAGAAAAGATCATCACCGGAAAGTCTCAGAGAAAGACAAAATAATGCCTATTTCAAGTAACAAAAGAAAATTTTATAAAATGGTTTGGCATTCTCAGTTGATTCTTAGTGCTAAGGCTGGACACTGGTTCTCAGATAGGATGGTAAGATAAGGCAATGGAGGTGAGTTTTCTTCCCATTACCTTTTGGAGGGGGTAGAGGGGGTCAGTGCTACTCCTTTTCATGAGATTAAAACATGGGCAAGCTGTTGATTGGTTATTCTCAAACCAGCTCCATTGTCATGATAACACGTGCCATTTTCTTCAAGATTCTAGAAATCGGTTGTCTACCTGGGCTAGCCTTCTGTCACTGTGACAAAAAAACCTGAGAAAATCAACTTAAGGAGGAAAGGTTAATTTGGGCTCAAGGTTTCAGAATTCCCAGTCCATGGTCAATTGACCCTTTTGCATTTGGGCCTGTGTTGAGGCAGCACAGCATGACGAGGAGAGAGCTTGCTGGAGCAAAGCTGCCCACCTCAGGGCAGCTAGGAAGCAAAAAAGAACATCAGGAAGGGGCCAGGGTCCCCCAATCCCCTTCAAGGGCACTCCTCCAATAACCTCTCTTCCTTCCACTAGGTCCCAGCTCCTAAAGTTTCCACTACCTTCCAGTACTGCCACCGGCTGGTGATCAAGCCCTTAACACATGATCCTTTGAGGGACACTTACCCAAATGATAGCACTATCCATCTTAGATATCAACATTGTTATGCGTTGAACTGAACTGTCGCCTCTTACAAATTCAAATGTTGAAGTCCCAACCCCCAACACCTCAGAAGATAGTGCCTTTGAGAGGTATTAAATTTAAGTTAGATCGCATGGGTGAGCCCCAACCCAATATGACTAGGTATTTACAAGAGAAGACTTAGACACACAGACACCAGGATGCACAGAGGGAAGGTGAAGAGAAGACACAGGGAAGAGACAGCCATCTGCAAGCCAAGGAGGAGGCCCCCGAGCTAACCAGCACTGCTGACGTCTTGGCCTTGCACTGCCAGCCTCCAGAACTGCGAGGAAAGACATTTCTGTTGCGTAAGCCACCTGGTCTGTGATATTTTGTTATGGCAACCTTAGCAAATGAATGCTACAAATATTATTTTGAATATTGTTTTTTATTTACCTTCATTTCTGTATGTTACTAGGAAATTGGGAAGGGGTGTGCTATGAACTTGTAGGCAAATGCCATTTTTATTTTTAAATTATGAAGTGACTTAAATAAACAAAAATCACAAGAATAATATAATGAACACCAAGGTATTTAACATGCGGCTTAAAAAATAAAGCATTAGAGGTTCAATTAAAGCCCCCTCCTTGCTCTGTTCCTCGCCCTCTCCAGCTGAAACCACTATTTTCCTTCCTGCATTTGATGTCTACCATCTCCATATGCATTGCTATATTTTCAGAACATGTTTATATTAATATGTAGCTCATAATGCTTTTTACATGCATTTTTACATGCATTTTAAACTCTATTAATACTGTTGAACTGTACTTGTCTTTTTATCTCTCAATACTATGTTCTGTAGATTTATTCATGTTTATATATAAATATATATAGCAAATATGTATATATGTATATATGTGTATATGTACATGTATGTATATGACTATATGCATACATAGTCATCCCTTATTATTGGGGGGACTGGTTCTAGGACCCCTTCGAATACCAAAATGCATGGACGCTCAAGTCCCCTATCTATAATGGCACAGCATTTGAATCTGACCTATGCCCATCCTCCACATACTTTAAATCATCCGCCGATGACTTATTATACCTGAAACTATGCAAATGCTGTGTAAATAGCTGTTATATACATTGTTTAGGGAATAATGACAAGAAAAAAGTCTGTTCCTGCTCAGTACAGATGCAATTCTCTTTTAAAAATACTTCCAATCTTAGTTGGTAGAGTTCACAGATGTGGAACCTGAGGATAGAGGGCTGACTGTACATAGATCTATAGCACTAGTTGGTGTGCTTAAACTGATATTTAAATTTTTTCAGGTTGCTTATACACTATATCCTTGACACTTTCACCCACTGAAGGATGTCTTGGTTGCTTGTGCACTTTGGCAATTATAAATAAAGCTGCTCTAAACTAGTGTGCTGGTTTTTGTGCAGATGTACCTTTTCCGGGTTGTTTCTTTAGTCGTAAAGCTAAATATAAAGAATGTCTATCTTATTATTTAAACTTCCTTGCAGACTACATTTTTCAATTTATTATCCAATTTGCTATTGTCAGATCAACTTTTCTCTGGCTCAAAAGAAAATTGACTGGTTTCTTAAAGACTAAGAGATAACATTATTACATTTTAATATTTAAAAAGTTAAAGTTCAACCAGGCGTGGTGGCACATGCTTGTAATCCCAGTACTTGGGAGACAAGTACAGGAGGATCACAGGTTCGCAGCCTGCCTCAGCTACTTAGTGAGGCCCTCCACAACTTAGTGAGACCCTGTTTCAAAATAAAAAAATAAAAAATAGGGCTGGGGGTGTAGCTTGGAGGTAGAATGCTCCTGGGTTCAATCCCCAGTACCATAAAAAAAGTTAAAGTTCTAAAACAAGCCAAATTGTAATATTTTAATTCATAGAAAGTTTTTTTTTTTTTATGCAGTACTGGGGATTGAGCGCAGGAGCGTTCTACCTCTGCGCTACGCCCCCGGCCCTATTTTTTATACTTTATTTTTGAAACTGGGTCTCATGAAGTTGCGGAGGGCCTCACTAAGGAGAGAGAGAGAGAGAGAGAGACAGAGAGACAGGGAGAGAGAGCGCTGAGGCTGGCCGCAAACCTGGATCCTCCGGTCTCCGCCTCCCAAAGTACTGGGATTACAAGCGTGCGCCACCCACCACGCCCGGCCTCATAGAAAGCTTTTTATAAAATTAATTTAATTTCATTTTGAAAACTCACTATTATTTTAATAACAATAATATTTCCTCATTAATTAATTTTTGGTTTATTTTAAAAATGCAAAGTGTTTCAAAATTCAATTTGTATTTGAAAACCTTTCATTAAGATTTTTTCTGGGCCCAGGGTCATATGACGCAAAAAGCCTGTTTCTACTTGTAGATTTTATCTCTCTGTGTACACACAGCTAGGTAGGAAATTTTTCAGTTTAAAATGGATTTCTTAAATATCCTTAAGGTATATAAATTAACATCATGTTTAAAAGTAGAAATTGTTTAAAAATTTATGCATCTCTTGGATTGGGCAAATTTTATTTACCAAAGAATATATAGGGAGAGAAATTTATTTTCAGGCACACAGCCTATCTTTTCGGGTTGCCCACTTTGATGGGTGCAGAGTGCATCAGTGAAGGAGGTAGGAGAGGACAGAGATAGAGAGTACAAGAGAAAGAGAAATGGAGCAAGGCGGGCAGAGAGTAGGGGAGAAGGCAGCTCAGCCTGAACTGAAACTTGAACGCATACAAACTGAGGTGGTAAGGGAAAGAGCAGTTGCCACTCTTAGAATTCCCAGTTGGGTGGTTTCCTCTATGTGTGCAATAAAACTCTTGTGCAATAAAATGAAGAAAAATATATAAAAATCTAAATTTTATTGGGTGTAAAGCTCTTAAAGAACTACTGTTCACCAAGAGGATAAGGGTACCTGAGTTCGAATGAATGGACCCCAGCTAACAGAGTGGGAGCCCCACACCTTGCTGATTACATTCCTTTGCCAGAGCAGGAATCCACCTGCCTAGCTATGGAAGAAAAGGTTCTGCTAGGAACCAAAGCACATTTCACTTAGTAAGAATCACTCTCCCCTGGAAATGATGGAACGCAGGGGAACAAATGGGAATAAACTTTCACATCAACGCTCTTGTCAGTGCTGTCTGCTAACAGATGCATTTAGGTAAATGCTGTTACCTCAAGAAGTGTTATCTTCTGGGGATCCTTATCATAATTTTATTTTAAATTCGAACAGCTGTTGTTTAACTACCACAGACCACAATTTATCTACAGCTTGGGGCCATAAAGTTAGCTTTAATGCACTCGGTTTCTTTTCTTCCCTCTGTATTTGATTTAATTTCCATGCATCTGACACTCACATGCTATATAGTATTTGCATATTTCAATATATGCTTTTTCATATCCCATAAGTACTCAGGTGCTCGAAGTGGGAGAATAAATATAAATGGAAGCTCCCAATGACAAATTGTAAAAGGAAGAAGAACTCTCAGGTTTCACTTACATGTAAAATATTCTGAACAATAATAGCTCCTTCAGGACAAGAAAGCAGGTTTTTCTAGGATGGTTGGTTTATAGTGACTGTAGGAAAAAAAATTAAAAAAGCAAAAAACAAAACCGGATGTTTTTTCGGGCAGTGCAACACAGCATTCTTATCTGAATTGAGCCCTAGGGCTTACCATGGCAGGAACAGAGAGAACTTCAGCTTTATTTAAGAAATCAACAAATATGACCACTTCCATAACCCAAATCTTATCTACACAAATACTCATGGTTTTTCATTCATGGGATTTAGAAAACCGAGGTGACAGTTTCAAACAAAAGAAAACTCTGGGTAAGGTAGGAAGGAAATATAAAGTCACTCTTGGGGACCCTTTGAAAAAGGCCCCCTTTGGGCTATTGTACCATATTTATCGAGGGCACTTTGTCAGACAGGCCATGAACTAACCCAGAACTTGAGCAGTCTCTGGAAGGAAAATCAATTTTGGTCAGGGTTAGATGGGCCCGAGATTTGTTCTTTGGTCTTAACTACAGCATCTGAAAACTTCCAAGTGAAGGTCAGAAGACAAAAAAAAAAAAAAAAAAAAGCCTTTTCTGATCTCTTAGCCTGGTTTACACAGAAACCTGCAATTTGAGGGCACCCCAAACTTCCATTTCCTTTTTCATTCTTCAAGTTAACAGCAACACACTGGCAGCCTTGTGGAATAACCCTTGGCTTTCAGCCATTCAGGGTAACCCTTAGGTCTCAGTCCTTTGTGTGTGTGTGCATGTGTGTATGTGTGGTACTGGGGATTGAACCTAAGGACATTCTACCTCTGAGCCGTACCTCCAGCCCTATTTTTTTTTTTTTTTTTGCGGTACTGGGGATGGAACCCAGGGGCATTCTACCTCTGAGCTACACCCCTAGCCCTATTTTTTATTCTTTATTTTGAAACAGGATCTCACTAAGTTGCGGAGAGTCTCACTAAGTAGCTGAGGCTGGCCGTGAACCCAGATCCTCCTGTCTCAGCCTCCCAAGTACTGGGATTATAAGCATGCGCCACCAT